>PVHY01002365.1:0-128613 GCA_004024945.1 Uropsilus gracilis | reverse complement strand
TTGTGGGAGCCCATCTCAGAGATGAGAAACTTGTAATATAAATCTTTGCAAGTTGAGCTCTCGGCCCCCCGCAGGAGGAACAGATTGGGAGCTGACCAGAATCTTCTGGGGACCCCCTAGGGGGCGTAGCTCTCCGGACCCCAAGTGTGGGAGTGCTGAAGTCATGAACTGCATCTTTATTAAGAAAATATAGGAGCCCTGCCGTCAGATTCTATATTTCAATTAGATTCTCTGTGGAGAGTCACTGAGATACTAGAATGAGCCCGAGGCAGGGAAAACTGGGAGAACCAGATAAGCTTTACAACCAAGGAATAACCTTGGGTGACTTGAAACCAACTTTGATTATCCTGATTCACAAAAAATGATTGCTTAGGAATGTTTAGTAGTATATAATGATAATCTATTTTCTGTTAAGATATTGATTTCTGTCTTTCGCGATATGGTCCTCACGCGCTCAATAATAATTGCACTCACGCGGTCATTTATGCCTCTCAATGAGATAATGCACCCACTACTCACAAGGCACCCCTCCTGATAGAATGTTGAAATAGCTCGTTTAAACAATATAAAAAGTGGCTTGCAAACCTACAATAAAGCCAGCAGATTCCTCACTCACTGAATTCGTGTCTGTGATCATTCGCCTGCCGGAGTTTCTCTTGTCTGCCTGAAGCCCACACTCAGAGGTCTTTCTTGCCCGGCCGGACCGTGGCACATGATCCCCACTGCAGCTTCCTAGGC
Source organism: Uropsilus gracilis (assembly GCA_004024945.1). Classification (NCBI taxonomy): domain Eukaryota; kingdom Metazoa; phylum Chordata; class Mammalia; order Eulipotyphla; family Talpidae; genus Uropsilus; species Uropsilus gracilis. Next base: position 127,875 of record PVHY01002365.1, on the reverse strand, counting down.
TGATGCTTACAGGCATGCACCACCATGCCCAGCTTTGCAGGTTTATTTTTTAAAAGAAACTGCCAAACTGTTTTCCAAAGTGGCTGTGCCATTCTCCACTGACAAAGTATGAATGATCCAGTTTCTCTGCACCCTCATTGGAATTTGGTTTTGTCAGTTTTTTATTTTAATCAATCTGATGTATATATTAATATCATTATAATTTTCATTTAATATTCCTAGTGGTTAATGGAATTGAGCATCTTTTATGTGTTCATTGGTTACACACAAATCTACTTCAGAGAAGTGTCTCTTCCTGTCTTTTGCCCATATTTTAATCGAGTTGTTGACTTTTTCACTCTGGAGTTTTGAGAAAACATTACATATTCTAGATTCTAACCCTTTGTCGGGTATGTGGTTCACAGCTATGTTCTGGCTCTGTAGCTTGTCTTTTCATTCCTTAGTAGGATCTTTCACAAAGTAGAATTTCTAATTGATAAAATTGATAAAATCCATTTTATCAATTTTTCCCTTTGTAAGTTATGTGTCAAGTTTATGATTCTTTGTCCTGCCTAACATCCTAAAGATTTTCTTTTGCATTTTCAAAAATCACTGATTTCATGTTTTGCATTTAAATCTGCTATTAATTTTGAGTTAATTCTTGTTTTATTTAAACAAAATGTTTTAATAAACAATTAAAGGTCCATGCTGTTAGGGTGATTTTTAAATCGCAAGTGCATGAATGGTGGAGTCATTTACTTAAATGGTTCAAAATTAGGGAACATGAAATCTAGACAGAAAAGGTACTTACTTAACACACAGGTATAGTTGTTAAGTAGGCAGAGGTCAAATGGAAGTAGTGGCAGAGTTTGGGACCAGAGAAAAATACTGGAGAATCTTGGGCACATGAAGTGATTATTCTGAACTGTGAACAGTAGCTCACCTCATAAGATGTAGCTAGAAAATGCTCAAAAGTTAGCTGTGGATGAAGGGGAGAAGGAGAAAGCATTAGCAATATAACTGGGAAGAATAAAAAAGCAAAAAAAAAAAAAGAAGAAGAAAAGAAAATGTTGTGTCATTAAAACTTAAGAGCTGAGCATTTTAAGCAGAAAATTACTTAAACTTTCAGAGTCCCAGTTTTCTCAATTATAGAATAAGGTGACTAAGAATAGCTCTCTCCTTGGGTGTTTATGAGGATGAAGTGCTATCACATATGTAAATGGTATATTGACTCACACTGATGGACACGCAATAATATTTGTTCCTGTCCTTTGGGGAGCCTCCTGGGTCAGGTTACCAGCTCCATGGGAAGAAAGAACATTCCAGGAAGTCTCTTTATCCCAGCAGCAGAAGTTGACTCAATATGGTAAATAGCCACTCGTCTGGGAAAATATTTATACAGCATGAGTAGAACAAATATTGATTTTGTTTTATCCCATTATCCATGTAATTCAAGGACAAGGAAGACTCTGTATTTAGAAGCAGTAAATAAGCTGCTCATATTTTCAAGTCAGGGTTTGAAATGAATGAGTAGACAAATCACAAGAAAGGAATTAACACAATGTCTATCCCAAGGTGGCATGAAGGTGTTTGTGAGTGTATGTTTGCTAATTATTTTGAGGTGGCTGACATGGTTGGCTCCATAGTCGTGTTATGAGGCCAACATTGAAAGACTATTGTTTGCTGCAATACCACTTCTTGATCTATTGCCCATCACCAAACACTATAGGAAGCCATAAAAAATCAACTCAAATTTGTACTCTACCCTCTAGAAAGTGAATTTAGAATACGTAGCTGCTTTTTATATTGAAGCCATGATTAGCTGCTGGGATCTCTTCAGGCAACTTTACCTGACATGTCTACATATCTGTATAGGCAAAGTAAATTCATATCTTTGAGTACAAACCCACCCTGATTCCAGGCAAGATTTACCCACTTAGAGTAAAGTGAATGAAAATAAGCCTAGGAAAATCAAGACACTACCTTGAAGTGAGAACAGCTTTGAAGTTTGTTTTATTTATGGTGACTCAGTTTTTGGAATCAAAATTTTTTTTTCATTTATTGATGGCATTTTGGGATTTATTCCCTTTTGCTCTTTTTTGGGATTTATTCCCTTTTGCTCTTTTTGGGGGGGCAGCTTTTTTTTTTTCAGTTGTAGTAACATTGGCTTACAACACTGTGTGTGATTCAAGGCAAAGGATCACACCTCCTCTGATGCCTGTTACAACACCACACCCACCAGCAAGGCACCCACAGCCTTCTGCCAAAGTCCATTGTGTTGTTTCACCTCCCACTTCCCATCCTGTAGCCTCAATTCCACAGTCAGATTTCTAGGGTTTATTGTTGGTGTTGTTTGTCTGACCCTTGTTTTCTTTCCCCATATTCTATATGAGCGTGAAATCATCTGCTACTTGTCTTTCTCCTTCTGACTGACATCCCTAGCACTCTCTTCTCTAGTTCCACCCACGGTGTCCCAAGTGACTGGAGCTCATCTTTTTTTTTTTTAACATCTGCATCATTTTCCTTTTTTTCTAATCCACTCCTCAGCCCTGAGACACTTAAGTTGTTTCCATACTTTAGCTATTGTAAACAGGGCATGTGTAGCTAGTTTTGAAATCTTCCTGCACAATAGTAATAATCAAGTGGAGGATTTAAACATGTAAATGTAGAGTGTAAAACTAGCCTGACATCTGGGCTGCTGAGAACCTGGGAGGTGTTCTGCAGCACATAACTTAGCAACCTCCTTCCCCTTCACTAGCGAGTGACTTCTGCAGAAACTTCAGGGGACATGGTTGAATGATTATAGAACCGAATTTAAACTTGTTTTTAAACAGCAGGAAATACAAAGTGGACTGAAGAATTCATTTTACTGCTGCTGCTAGCCTTTTTTTTCTAAGTTATTCTTTCTATATGCAGCTCCCCTGGAAAGTCATCCATTTACCCAATAGAGGGAGCAAGGACTCCCACAAGGAGACTTCATTACTCATCAAACAAATATTAGAAGTACTGCTTTGTAGTTTGAAAATCTTCAATCTGTTGTACCCTTCAAATCCTAGCTGGTGAAGACGTGGCCTAATCGATCACATTCCCTAAGTCTGGTGGGAAGTGCTGATAAAATGAAATGAAAAAACCTGTGAAATAAAGGGCCTAGAGGTAGTATGTGGAGTTCAACAAACCCTAGTCAAAACTTTAATGTTTGTTAAATGGAAAGGGAAATAGCCTATCCTCCAGTGCCTGCTAAAAACTTAATGATTTTTTTCTGGCAGACTTTAAAGACAGGGCAAATCATAGTTCCAAGTTCAATTTTCTATGGCTCCTTGAGAAAGAAAAGTGAAAGCAGAAAAGAAAACAACAACAACAACAACAAAACACCACTGTTGAAGAGCAATGTTTTTTTGCTGCCTGTTCTCCCTTCGAGCTCTGGTGAGCCAGGGGAGTAAGAGCTAATGTTAACTTTTACATCTTAATGCCTACGGGAGGCATTATAAGGAGAGGTGCTACTTGGCAGCCTAAGTTGGCACTTAGATTAGGAGAGCTAGGTGACTGGCCCAGAGCCCACTTTTGAGTGGTGATGAGGTGTGTGCAGGAGGACATTCTTATAGGCACTAACAATACTCCAGGCATTCTAGCAAGTACAAGACACAGATTATCTGTTTACTTCATAGGGTTAGTTACTGTTTTTACTCCTGGTATACAGATGAAGAAACTGAGGCTCAAACAGGTCTTCCCCAAGATTGTCCCTATAGTGAGTTGCAGAGTAGTCAGGACTTAAATCCAAAAGATAGGATTCTAGAATTTGGTTCCTTTTATGAAACTAGATCACCTCTAAGACTTGGGGTCTGTGTTCCTAATTTGGGGTATGACAATATCATCTTCTCCCTTCTTCTTCCTTCTGACACATTTCTGGAGACCTGGCTATCACCCAGGTACAAATGCCAGCAATGGGAGAGCAAAAATGAGAGACAGGAGAGATACTGGGAAAAAACAGGTGGTGCAGGGCCTGGAGAGCAGAAGAACAGAACGTGACAGCTGATGGGAAGGAGGAAAACACACCTCGTGTCCCATATTGGTTCTTCAGAAATCTGTTTGCTTTAACTTTGAGAGAATTCTAGCCTTTCCCCCCAAAGTTGCTGAATTATTTTATCAAGAAGCAAAATAATGAAACTGGAACATGATAACAACAGAATTGGTGGTTCAAAATTCACATTAGAAATAGTATGTCTAAGAGTTTCATTTAAATTGGTATATGGGGGTCACAGAGAAGTTGTAGCTAATATATAGTTCGTTTCAAATTATTTACTATCAAATATTTCAGGGTAAGCCAATTAAGGAGGAAATGGAATAGATGGTTCTATGTGACTTAGAAAGGAATTAAATCTTATTGATTCTATGGGGGGGGTTGTACAGTAGGGCATAATGGTCACTCTGGAAATCAAGGACTGGTCATCATAGGGCATAGCTAAGTAGAAGCCAGACTACTGGTCAAAATTTGGTTGCATGTTACAATCTCCTGGAAGTTTTAAAAATTCATATATTTGGCCCTATGTCCAGAAATTCATATTTTGTTGATTTGAGGGGAGCTATAGCTCCAGTTTTGAGTCTTTAAAAACATCTCTGGTGATTCTCATATGCAGCAAAATTTGAGAACTGCGGAACTCGATAAGCTGCCAGGGATCCTGAAGGCCAGGCTCTCATTTTGAATAGGTGGTTAGTCCAGATGATTCCTGGTGCCCCTTTCCATTCTGAGGTCCTGATTTGCTAACTCAGGCTCTCTGCTATGTTTTTGTTGCTTCTGGTAGTTATCGGTCATTTGTAAGTGAAAGAGAGCTACGTTTTTAACACATAGGAAAGGAACAAGCTGTAAGCAACAATAGGCCACACCCACCTTCTTGAACGCCTAACTCTTCAAAATTATGTTCAAGGAAAAGAAACCAAGAAAATGCATGATAATTTAGAATGCTATTAGTCTGAAACCACTGTTTGTCCTGGCTCTGTGTCCTGGCACACTGAAATATGAAGAATTTCTGGAGACTAATAATATCAGTGCACATGGACACACTTGCCTCCCGAACATCCAATTTAATTGTTTCAAGGGAAGAATGATGTTGGGCACAGAAGAATTTTCCAGAGAGGGGAAAGGAAGTATGTATATAACTGCCAACTAAGTAGCAGAGAAATGGATCTGCCTTTGTTGGTCTTCAATTGATTTCCCTGCCATCTTGCATCATTTTTCTCACTCCTAGATCTAAGTATTATACTTGGCAGAAACTCCCAGAACCTCTTCAGACTACAATGCAAACTTCATATTGAGCCTGCACTGATGCCATGGAGGGACCTAGGACTCCAATTACCATGGACTATTTCCAGACAGCGGTGAGAACTGGTACTACCATAACCTTGTCTGGTAGATGTGGTAAGGTTCAAAGCATGCTACCTAGAGAAGTATGCTGCCTAGAGAAGCATGCTGCCTGAGGTCAATCTGCTGCAGCACCATGTGACTCTGGACAAACTATCCTCCTCAGCGTTTCGATAACCTTAGAACTTAAGCAAACACAGAAATTCTGACTCATTTCAGTGGGGGCCCTGTGAAGCTGGGGAGACTCCTGGAGAGGCCCTGCCTTTGTACATAAGGAAGTTGAGCTGTGTTTTCATGAGCTTCCCCTAGAATCTCTAGATCTTTTAACTTGATATGACTGTGTGGTTCTTGCTGTACGAAGGACTGTGATGGGTAGTGGAGTTATTTTGTTTTTGTCTGTTGTAAAATCCTACAGTTTGATGTTTAGGACATTATTCTCTCAAAAAGGAAAAAAGTAAGAAAAATACCATTGTTCCTCTGTGGGTTAAGAGTTTAATGTGTTATATTGATGAAAAATCTATTTCAAGCTATTTGTGTTGAACTTGTCAGGCAGCTTTGGCAGGAGAGGGATGGTTTGGCAGACAGACAACTTCCTCCTGTGTGGGCAGAACCATTTAGAAACTTCTTTAGAAAGATGCTGGGAAGAGAGAAACTGGATCTGAGCTCTGAAAAGTCCACCCCTATATGAAAGTGTGTGTGACCCCTAAAATGTTACCATTAGGTTTTCAAGCAGGTAAGTGATGATTGCCAAAAAACAGAAGGCAGTTTTTCATGAACCACCTACCAGACTCAGAAGCAGCAAATAATGAGGAAACCAGAGAAACACTGGAGGAGAGAAGAGAGCATGCCCTAGTTCCACTCATAGAAGAAGGGGACTCTTTCCTAATTCTACTACATAAAAGAAAAGGGAATAAGTGTCACAGTGAGAGATTAATCAGAGAGTCTTAACTTTATTGAATGTATTTTCCTAAATGACAATTTGGCACCTGGTCTACAGTTTCCGCCTTCTCTATTCCCTCTGTTTTGAGCAAGAAAACATCTTTGCAGAATATCCTTCTCTCAACTTTGCCTGAAATTTTCTTAATCTCCTGGGCTTCATCACTACCTTGTATGCCCCACATGAGCTCCCTACTCTTGGAACCACATGGAGAACTCATGACCTGAGTTTTATTCCAAAACCTTGAACTCTGATCAATCACTCCACAGCCATTTCTCTTGATGTGCATAGCCCCTCTCTTGGCTCACTCCCAACCGCATCCCACCCACCCCTATTACTTGCCTGCTGAAGCCTCCTAGAATTTGATATGTTGTAACATGAAACTACCCACTCCTGCTTGGCCCATTACCTATATCAAGAAGCTCTACAGATGGTCCCAGCTTAGACTGGTTCTGTTGGGTTTTTTAACTTTACTAATGGTGCAAAAGCTATAGATGTTCACTGAAATTAATCCTTTTTAATTTAGAATTTTGATCCTCTCTGGGGCTAGCCAGATGCTATACAATATTCTCTCATGCTGGGTGACAGAAAACTACAACACCCAATCAGTTTTGTGATCACAGGTGTAAATGACTTCTGGAGCCTCATCAGAAGAGAGAAAAATGGATGATCCTGTAGCATCATCTTCACTCAGCAATTAATCTTAGTTCAGTGCTTCAAACATTCTTCAAGCTAGGCAAGCTCTTAGCTGTGTGTGTTAATGGTGACCCAAATAACAGTTCTGTTTTTCACTTCCTTTCAGTACAGTATTCATTAAATACAAAAGACATTTAATGCTTTATTGTATAATCAGCCTTATATTCAATGATAGGCTAATGTTAGTATTCCAAGCATGTTATAAAGGCATGCTAAGCTAAGTATAATATTCTGTAGGTTAGGTGTACTAAGTACTTTTTCAATTTATGATACTTTCATTAAGATGGGTTTTTGGAGAAGCACCCCTATCAGAAGTCAAGGAAGATCTGTATGTCATTTCCTGTACTTCCTCCATTATATCACCTGTTCAGTCACACCCTTCCATGAACCTTACCTCAGAACCCTGCCACTACCTCTCATGAGTCTCACTCATCCTCCTCATCTCCTGCATCCATGCTCTCAAACATTTTTTGGGAAGAAAAATAGCACAAACACATAAATCTCAGTCACCACAATCTGTGGTTTCCAGCCACCACTAGGCTCACAGTTTCCTGTGCCCTAGCTCTCAGCAGCTGTCTTACACCCTCCTACATTTGGCAAGTTCCCCTCCTCCAGCCCCTGCTCACAGGTAACTGTGCTCCCACCCAGAAAGAACACGAAGTCAAAAGATGGTCTTTGTCTCCTCAACCTCACCATCATATTTATGTGTATCTACGTCCTTCTTCATCAGCCTCCCCCATGTCTGGAAGGAAGATGGTTTCCAGAGTGTCTGAAACCATTGCTCCTTCTCTGTCAGAGCTCTTAAGTCTCTATGCTCCTTTCCTCTGGGTTCCTACCTTTGGCTTCATAACCACCCAACACTCCTTACACTTTCAGAACAACAAAACAATGACCACCTTTCCTTCAAGGCTGCAGACCCCACTAGCTCTCTTCTGACTCGCCCATTCATCTTCTCTAAATTATTATAGACTCGTTTCCTTCATGTCCTCCCCTCCCACTTGAGCTTGAATCCATCAGGATGTGACTTCCATCCTCTCCACTGGTACTGTTCTTGGTGTCATCACTAGTGACCAGCTGCTAGATCCCAGGCATAGTATCCTTAGGCACAGTGTCCGTTCTTATCTCACTGAACTTATCTCTTTCATTCTTTCTTTCCTTCTTTCTTTCTTGTTTTTATGTCTTGGTCTTGAAGCTCTTTTCTCTCTTGACTCTGGTCTCTCACCCTTTTCCATCCTCCTTTGCCTCCCAAATTGCTCTTGTCCCTTAAATGTTACCAGTATTCTCTCCTTGTACTGCTCCCCAATGACTGTTCCTGCTGCTGTTTACCCCTGCTTTTCATCTCTGTCTTTTTCAAAATATGGTCATGTCACTACTTGACTGGAAGTTCCCTAGCACTGCCCCAGCACCCATATGATGAAGCCCCACTCCTTAGTACAAGGCTCCAGGACAACTCATCAGCTTCATCTCTTTTTCCACTGAAAGGCATTCTGTGCTGCAATCTTTCTGAAAATTTACAAGATTCCTATTAAGCAAGAACAAAATATGATGAATATTAATTAAGCACTATTCAATAAGAGGATATTCTAACAGGAATGATTCATAGAAGGTTCAACTCATGTCTCCTTAATACTATTTAATAGTTAAAGGATATTTTTTTCTCCAGAAATACTTGTTCCTACCTCTTTGTTTTTGCACAGCTGTTTCCTCTGCTTAGAGTCATCTACCCACTTGGTGAATTGCTCAGCTTCAAAATCGTGCCTAAGTTCAGGTTACATCTTCTGCAAAATCAACTTTTGCTCATCACTTTCTGGGCTTCGCCTCCTGGTCCAGCAGAATCTCTGGCTGTTTTACCCACAGCATCATGCAATACTTCTATTGTCTCCCTTGTATAGCTGCACCTGTGTCTGGTGTACATGCCCCTCCCTGGTCTAAGGAGATCCCTGAGTGCAGGAGTGATGTCTTAATCATCTTTGGGTCCCCAGAACCAACTCATCCAATGGTGATGTTTATTGTTAAATCATATGGAATTGCCATTTTCACAGTTTATCAATAGTCAGATGGCAACAATTTCATATGGTTATTGTAAATATTTTCATTGTCTTTCCCAATCAATTCCAGTCATCTTCTAAGCATTGTATAATTAATTCTTGGGGAATTTCTCTAAGATAGTATAAGAAATCATGGTCATCCTTTAATAGATGGTCTAGTAGGTTGGTAGCAGACATAATGGACACCAGATCCAATCATTATGCCCTTCTTCTAAGGTCCACAGCACTAGAGTCATGAAATTGTGAATGTGAAGGAAACTCAAATGTTCACCTGTCTGGCAACTCCAGGGAATAAGACACACAAATCATCCTTAAATGGTTTTCTGCTTTTCTATCATGTGTCCAAAGTTAAGACAATAGTCTCTCTCACAATAATAATTTAATATTTTCCTCTCACACCCTCACCAAACAGTCCATTTCTAACCCATCTCCCTCTTGCTGCAATATGTCAATTTCTGACTTTATGGAAATAAAGCAGCTGTGATGTACCCAGCTTATAATAACCCTCCCACTACTTACAGCCACTTGTTCCTCCTTCAGTTTTATTTTGTTCCTGAAAAAAGAACCCTTTTCTTTTAAATTACATTCATTGGTCTTCGCATCATTTATATCAGAAGATTTCAGTCTTCTATAAAACCATTTCCCAGTTTCCTCAGGCCACCTTAAAAATGGAACACCCATTTCCTTGTTTCTGAACAAACACTAAATGGGAAACAGGGCTTGGTGATGTTTGTACGTTCCTTCTTAAATATTAAGATAAAAGCTAGGTGTACTTTCCTTGAAGAGTACCATGTGTGTCTCATGCAGTATAAAGATGACTCCCAGTCTGGCAAGGTCACATTTCTGTTTACATATTCATTATTGCAATTGTCTCCTTAACCAACTCAGAATATGCCACCTCATACTTAAAGCAGGCTTGTGCTTTCATAGTCAAGAATAATAATTGAGCTTTTATTCTGTCTTGCATAATAATTGAGTTTGAGTTTATTTATTTCGTATGCTAACTTGATTAGATTCTGACTATCACTCAATTTTTTCTCTATTTTCTTCTCATTACTTTAAATTCCATTCTTCTGAATTCTCAGCAACCCCTCCCCACCCCCAGCCTGTCACCCCTTCTCCCTCCACCCCTCAGCATTGGTGTATTTGTAGGCCTTCAAACTTCAAAGTTAAGCTTATTTTATTTCTAAACATTGAATACCTTAGGTGGGAAGTTTCCTGAGTTTTAGCAGGCATTTCCTGCACATGAGCTACATGTTTTGCACTTTCCTATCTACCTGACAGCCTTCCAAGTTCATGGTCAACATGAAGAGGTTGTTCATTGACACAAATAGTTAACTAAGAATAGGTGGTATTAAAATGAAAAAGATACAGGAATAGTAAAAATTGTAATGCAAAGATATCACAATTGCTCATGATCCGTGATGATGTGTCAGAGGTGAGCAGGAACAGGATGGGAGTGTTTAAAAAGAACAGAGATGAGGATATGGACCATGGAAACAAGAGCAAATGCAAATGTGGGCATTAATGGTGCCTTGTTTGGGGAAGCTACACAATGGATGCATACATCATTGGCCCTGTATTGTGGTTATGTGTATATAAGCCTGACATCTTTACTAATTTACAATGACAGTGATGGCAGGGCTGTGATGAATGTCCTTGTGCAGCCAATAACTTTAAAAGTTTCTGGTATATAATATTCATTCAATGAATACACATTTAGGCTTGCTTCTTGAAAGGTGGTTTGAGTGAAAAAATGGGCCCATATAAAGAACTGTGGTTGAGTTCAGATAATGGAGACCTCTGAAAGGAACCTGGAACATTTCATTTCACTGGGTAGAAGCCCCTGAAATCTGGAATTGGAATGACATGATAATGTGGTAGTTGTGGAATTTATCTGACAATAGTATTCAAAATGAAATTAAAAAGGGGGAGGAAGAAAGCTGGAGGAAAGAAAGGAGTCATTGTCTTACCTATCTCACTTTCCCTCCTTTCTTCTACTATTTCAAATTTCAGGAAAGATCTTCAGCATCTCATTACCTTCAAGCTCCACTCACTCCTCAGTTCATTCTAACCTACCTTCTGTTCCTACTTCACAGTATTTAATTACCAAATTTCTCTGCAGTATTTAACATCATTAACATTTTTATCTTTTAAAAAATAAACTTTTTATTAGTTGTAATTTTAAAAATGATTTTAGGTTCACAAGATTGAGTAAAAGGTGCACTATTCCTCTCTAGCATTTCCTGTTCCCATGTATGAAGTTTTTTTAATTATGTAATTATTGTAACAAATTTAAGCAATACTTAAAATGCAAAGAAGAAAGTAAAACTTACTCCAAGTCTCCTCTTCCAGAGATAATCACCATTAACATTTTGGTGAACATACTTCCAAACATCTCTCTCATCTATGCTACATGCACAAGCAGATGGCTATGTGTATAGAGATTTACATAAATTAGGACATGTAATATTCATCTTTCAGTAACTTGCATTGCTTTGCCTGAACAATAAGTATAAATGTCATCTTAAATATGCAATTTTTGATAGAGGAATAGTACTCAAGCAGTTATGTGTGCCGGTCATTGAGCTAACACCTACCCTTGGGATGAATGCTAGTTTGTTTCCAGTTTTTGCTATAATAAAAAGTGTTGCAGTAAACATTCTATCCTTTGGCTATTTTACCTCTATTTCAGTAGACCCTCTCCTTAAAATCCTGTTGTCTATGTACATACTTATTTCCATCAGCTATCTCCTCCTGCCTCTTCCACTTCTCTTGAGGGTGTCTTCTTGGTCTTCATGCTCCTTCTCCCTAGCTCACCCTTTTCGCACTCAAGTGTAACTAGCCTATATTCTTGGATTACTTTTGCACTAGTTATCCATTCTTTTCCAGTTCATTACATTTTCTCTCATAGTTTAACCCCCACATCTAGATGACAATTACAGATTCAGGATCTCTACCTCTGATATCTCTCCTGGAATTCTGATCGTTACCTCCCAGTTACCAAACCCAGACATCTATGGTAATTCAGTATCTTTAGTATCTTCACCCTCAATCTCATTCTACCTCCTCTATCTCCTCAGTTATTTATAAGCTTCTACCTCCTTTATCCCCTCAGTCATTTACATACTCTGTACAAAAGCCTGGGCATCATTTCTTACTGCTTTGTCTCTCCTAGTGTGAGTCCAATTCATTGTCTGATATGTGAATTCTTTCTCCTGAAAACTTCATGAAATGCCTTAAGATATTTCTCAGGAAACTACTTAAATGGTGCTGCATCAAAACAAGGAAATGAACCAAATAGAGGAAGATAGAGCAAGCAGCAACATACAGGGGCCCTGAGATAGGAATGAGTTCCCAAGATGGCTGAGTGAAAAATCCCAAGTGGTGGCTTCCTTACATGAGCAGGGAAGAACCCATCCAAGGGAGTTGGTGACATGGGCATCTTGGAGGGACATTTTCAAGAGAAACTAAGACTGCTGTGATACATGATGTGTTGAAACACTTTGAGAGATGTTACTATAGTTTGGCAAGGGTTTGAGGATGAATTGATGGATATGTCACAATAAAAAGTATTACTATATTAGAAAGGAAATGTAATCACTTAAGCCTGCATGGCTAAATTATGAACAATAATTCCATGATCATAATATTGTCAACAGTGAATACGAGTCTAATTGAAAATATAGATAGAGTTATACTGAAAAGATAGAATCAAGAAATGTTTGTGTTTATGGGGGAAGGGCACTGAAGAGAGCCTGTTTCTCATCTTCCATTTTAGAAAATGAATGTGCAGCATCTAAAATTGAGAAATTCAGGAAACAACACTTAATGAAAGCAACCAAAAGAGTTGATAGAAATCGCACAAGAGAAGAGGAACTAGAATGGAGAAAAGTGGGATATTATTTCATAAAATTTACATCCTAAGTCCAGTAACACTAGTTGGAATCTTAAATTGCATATATGCATTACTGATTTTAAAAAACAAAAAGAAAGAAAAGTTGGGAAGAATCCAAATATCCACCAGTAGGTAAAAAATGAATAATTTGTATAGCATATATAATTTTATAATAGGTTACATGCTACTCGAAAAAGTAAGATCTATGCAAAATGCCAAAGTATGCAAAACACATTGAAAATGAACCTAAAAAACCTTATTGCAAAAAGGTTGTGTGGTATGATCTGATGTTCACCCTACCTGAACATTATTAAGTCACCTATAGGATGAAATATACTGGAAAAATAGTAACCATTCTTGATTTAGGGAATAAAACTTCACTTTCCATCTTACGTGTTTCAGTAATGTTTGAAATTTGCATGAGCAAATATTTTGTTGCTGGCTACAAAATTACACTAAATGGATATTTCTTATATTCACTGTGTCCTTTTCACCCCTAATACCCCTGCCCTGAAAGCCCTTAGTGATTATTGATAGGCTCAGAATAGAGTCAAGCTCTTTAGGCACCATTTATGATGTCCTGGGAGGGTCTCTACCAGTGCATCCAGCCCCAGCCTTGGCTCCTTCCTGCCTTGAACTGCATGCTGTTCTTGTGCTGCTCCTCCCTGGGTGACCCATTTCTGCACATGCACATGCACATACATGCACACACACACACCTTTAACCCGCTTGCCTTACCCCCCAACCTCTACTTTCTTTGGCTCCCCCTTAACTTGAAGCCATATAATTCCCCAAAGTAACATAAACATCAGTTGCCTTAGAGCTTGCTATGGTTATGACTTTCTGTCACTAAACTGTTCAAAATGACAGGAGCCAAGTTTGTTTATTAACTTCTATATACTAGAGCCTAGCATATTATCAGGCACCTAATAAATATTCAAGTACATATTTAAGTTAATTGAATAATTCAGGGACAAGTTGATGAGAATCTATTATAAGTCCACTTAGGTTAAACTTCACTATTATTCTTTGTGCACTGGAATTCTAGGATGTGAGAGAATAGAAAAGGAGTGGATGTCACTATTTTCCCCTCAACCTTCCTATAACCATAACAGTGATTTTGTGCCAATTGGAGAGAGTATGGGCAAATCTTCTGGGATTGCAAATGGCAAAGGTCACTGTTTATTACTGGTATTTCTTGAGTTAAGACCCTTCCCCAAACAGGCAAGATGTTTTCCGATAGACTGATCTTATATATCTGCTGACCTTTTGACCATTTGAATCCACTCAATGCAATCTGATTCAGCACCAATAGGTCTAACTTCTCATTATGGTTGTAGAAGCAGAACCAATGCTTTCTTTTCAATGCAAGCATAGTCAATCTATAACCATAGTTCTCTACCTTCAAAACTCCATGAACTCAAAAAGAATTCCATTAATGATAATAATTATGAGATGCTGGAAGTCACTGGCACTGGCACCAGGCCTCTGGGAGGGACCCAACCCCGCGTCGCCTTGACCACCATCCCTGGAAGCCAACCCCTGCAGCCAGATTCCTTAGGGAACCCACCCAACCCTTCCCCCACTCAGGCATCAAATTAGAAATCAACAATGAAAAGAAAATAAGGAGAGTAAACACTACATGGAGACCGAACAACAGGTTTCTGGAAGATCATTGGGTAAAAGAGGAAATCAAAGAAGAAATTAAAACCTACATGGAAGTAAACAACAATGATGACACAACATTCCAAAATGTGTGGGATGCACCAAAAGCACTATTAAGAGGAAAGTTCATAGCAATACAGGCCCAAATAAAAAAATTGAAACAGCCCAAAGAAATACTCTAACCTTCCAACTTGAGGACTTAGAAAAAGAGCCGCAAAAAAAATCCAAAACCCAGCAGAAGACAAGAAATAACAGAAATAAAAGCTGAGATTAATGAAATAGAAAACAAAAAGACCATCAAGAAGATAAACAAAACCAAAAGCTGGCTCTTTGAAAAAAATAAATAAAATTGACAACCCCCTTGCAAGGCTTACAAAGAAAAGAAGAGAGAAAACTCAAATAAACAGGATCATAAATGAAAAAGGAGATATTACAACAGACCCAGCAGAAATCCAAAAGATAATTAGAGACTACTACGAACATCTATACGCAAACAAATACAGCAAACTGGAAGAGATGGACAAATTCCTAGAACAATACAGTCATCCAAAATTGAACAAAGAAGAAATACAAAACTTAAACAGACCAATCACAGGCAGTGAAATTAAGGTAGTCATCAGAACTCTCCCTAAAAAACAAGAGCCCAGGTCCAGATGGTTTCACAAATGAATTCTACCAAACATTAAAAGAGGAACTAACACCAGTACTATTAAAACTCTTTCAAAAAATTGAGAAAGAAGGAAAGCTACCAAATATCTTCTATGAAGCAAACATTATACTAATTCCAAAACCAAATAAAAATAGCGCAAAGAAAGAGAACTACAGACCAATCTCCCTAATGAACATAGATGCAAAAATTCTAAACAAAATCCTGGCAAACCAAATTCAACATTGCATAAATAGGATCATCCATCATCATGACCAAGTGGGATTCATCCCAGGGGCACAGGGATGGTTCTACATCCGAAAATCTATCAACATAATCCACCACTTCAACAAAGAGAAAAACAAAAACCATATGATCATATCAATAGATGTGGAAAAAGCATTTGATAAAGTTCAGCTTTCATGATGAAAGTCCTGGAAAAAATTGGCATAAAAGGAACATACCTCAATATAATAAAAGCTGTATATGACAGACCCATGGCAAATATCATCCTCAATGGGGAAAAACTGAAACCATTCCAATTAAGGTCTGGCACCAGGCAAGGATGCCCACTCTCTCCACTCCTTTCAACATAGTTCTGGAAGTTCTAGCTAGGTCAATAAGGCAAGAGAAAGACATAAAAGGAATCTGAATAGGGAACAAAGAAATAAAGTTATCATTATACGTGGATGATATGATACTCTATGGAGAGAACCCCAAAAAATCGACATAAAAGCTGATTGAAATAATAAACTGATTCGGTAAGGTAGCTGGAAACAAAATCAACACACAAAAATTAACAGCATTCATATATGCAAAGAATCAATCAGAAGAAGAAGAAATTAGAAAAAACACCCCATTTACCATTGCACCAAAGAAAATCAAATACTTGGGAATTAACCTAACAAAAGACCTATACAAAGAAAATTATAAAACATTCTTAAAAGAAATAGAAGATGATGTTTAAAAATGGAAAGACATTCCCTGTTCATGGATCGGAAAAATCAACATTATCAAAATGGCCATACTACCACAGGCCATCTACAGATTCAATGGAATTCCAATAAAGACCCCAATGACATATTTTAAAGAGATAGAACAAAAATTACTGAAATTCATATGGAACAACAAAAGATCCCGAATAGCCAAAACCCTTTTGACAAACAGAAGAGAGAATGGAGGTATTACTATTCCAGACTTCAAACTATACTACAAAGCCATAATACTTAAAACAGCATGGTACTGATACAAAAACAGACAGATCAATGGATCAGAATTGAATACCCAGAAATAAAACCACACACATACGGTCAACTAATCTTTGGTAAAGGGGCAAAAAACATACCCTGGAACAAGAATAGCCTCTTCAGTAAATGGCGCTGGGAAAATTGGATCAAAACTTGTTAAAAAATGGACCAGGACAACACCCTCACACCCTGTACAAAAATTAACTCAAAATGGATAAAGGACCTGGAAGTGAGACATGAAACCATAAAATACATAGAAGAAAACTTGGGCAAAACCCTTCATGAATTTCACCTCAGAAATCCATTTGGGGAAACAACTATGGCTGGCAAAAAAATGAAGGAAAACATTAACAGCTGGGATTATATCAAACTAAAAAGTTTCTGTTCAGCAAAAGAGACTATAAACAAAAAAAAAAACGAAACCCAACCAACTGGGAGAAAATTTTTGCCCTCCAGACAAGTGACAAAGGTCTGATAACAGAGATCCACAAAGAGCTCCTACAGCTCAACAAAAACAAAGCAAAAAAACCAAAAAATGGGGAGAACTAAAAAGACACTTCACCAAAGAGGAGATACAAATGACTAATAGCCATATGAAAAAATACTCTACATCACTAATAATCAGGGAAATGCAAATTAAAACCACACTGAGATACCATCTTACACTTACATCTTACTCTGAGATACACATCTTACACAGTAAGAATGGCCCATATAAATAAAACAGACAACAGCAAATGTTGGTGCAGATGTGGAGAAAAAGGAACTCTCTTACACTGCTGGTGGGAGTACATAGAGTCCAGTCACTATGGAAGACCATGTGTAGGACCCTCAAACAATTGAAAGTGGACTTATCATTTGACCCAGCAATCCCACTACAGGGAATCTACCCAGAGGGCATGAAAGCATTAATTCAAAAGGACACCTGTACACGCATGTTCATTGCAGCTCTGTTTACAATTGCCAAGACTTGGAAACAAACCAAATGCCCCCAAACAGATGATTGGCTAAAAAATAGTGGTACATATACACTATGGATGGAATACTATGCATCCATCAAGGAGGACAAACACATGTCATTCGCAGCAACCTGGATGGATCTAGAAAGACTCATATTAGCAGAAATAAGTCAAAAAGAAAAAGAGAAGTACAGGATGGTCTCACTTATATGATGGATAGAGGGAAAAACAAACAAACAAATAAGAAAGAATGAAAACAACCAATGGGACTGAACTATGGAGCGAGAGTGGAGGAGGGGGAAGAAGGTGGGGGAGGTGAAGAGCACAAAAGATCAGATGGTTAACAAATGTTAGTGAAGTGGGAAAGCCCCAGGGTACACAATGATGGAATAATGTAATATAAATATAAATATACATATATATGCAAATTAAAAAAATTAAATTCAATTTAAAAAAATAGAAAAAAAAAGGGACAGGGTTATTAGGGAATGGAGAAAGAAAAAGAGAGCCATTTGCATAGTGCCAGGTAAGCAGGAGAGCTGCTTCTCCCCAGTGTAGAAATTGTACTGATTCCTTTTTTTTTCTTAATTTATTTATTTTTTATATATGTGTTTCACATGTGTTTCCCTCCCATATCCACCCCTCCTAACCCCCCACATACTCATCCCTTTTATGGAATTTTCATGTACATGTCTATGGCCTAAATTGTCAACCGGAATAAACTTTATAATAATAATAATAAAAAGGAATGGTAGAAAGATCTATAAGTCAAGAATGTGAGCAGACTTTAGAAATGGGGAAATACCTCTAGCCAAGGAAACAGCCTTGCCACCACAGAAAACTTCAGCCCTGTCACCACAGAAAACGAACTGCAACTGCACCAACAATCCAAATGAGCAAAGAAGACTGTTCTCCCCTTGACCCTCCAGAGGGAAACACAGCCCCGCCCCCATATTGATTTTTATTCCAGTAAAACCCATACTGGGCATCTGATCACCATCACTGTAATGTATAAATCTTTCTTGTTTTCAAAAAAAATGGTAATAATTCCAATTTTATCAGTTATTATGCCTAACTTAACAGACTTCAAAGTTTGTTCGCCCAGGCTGGCTAGCAAATGGAATCTTTGTAGCAGTTTTAAGTGCTCACACTCCTCTGTGCTCACACACATGTCTGCTCACTTCTTCTCACCTGCCTCTCTAACACCACATCTCCCGCCAGGCTCTACCACCTCCAAGCAGACAAATACCAGAGGTTATGTCATGCAGATTCCTTTTAGTGTCACATGGTTAGCTGGGTCCCAAATTAGGGCTTCTGTTCTCTCTACACTCATTCTTCCCCTTCAGTCTGTTCCCAGCATACTAGTTTAGTGTTCCCATTAAAATCTAAACCAACTCATGGCACTCCTCTGTTGGAAACCTTCAGTGGCTCCCATCCCAATCTGCATAAAAGCCAAGTTCCTCCCACATGAGTCCACCAATTTCATCTCATGCTGTTCTCTCCCATTACACTCTTCTGTAGCCACATTGAACATGCTCCTGTGTTCCACGCCTACTGCTGGAATCATTGCCTAGATTTAGTAACCCCAAATATATAAATATTAATATTGAATATTTGAACATTTATATCATTTCTTCTTGGTAAAAATAGGATGACCCAATCAGTAGCATGAGTACTATGTTTAGAATTACTGATACATAAAAATAAATATAAAATATATAGGTAGGAATAATGGGATAGAAGCTAAACTTTAAAAAATAGTCCTTATATTTATCTGGTTTTTGGACCATGTAAATATTTTGTGTAATTATAAAACAAAGTGTTAAATCCCCATAGATAAAAATAAACTAAAACAAGGGAATATAACTATATGTCTAATTGGTGGATTAATCACACATCACAGAGAGGGGAAATTTTTCAAGTGACTTAAGCATAGTAATTTTATCCTTCGCACAAAATGACTGTAGTATAAGACAAAATTACTAAGGGCGGGGGAGTCTAAAAACCTATAAAATCATTTAAAAGAAAGGCCTCAGTATTTCTTAAAATTTGTGTTGAAGTTACATTGGCTTATATAGGCTTTGAGCATAAAGCAAAGTTTTAAGTTTGGAAAAATGTAGCAAAATTTAATTTTTGAAAAATTCTTCAGCTCTATAGAATTCACACACACACACACACACACACACACACACACACACACATAGCTTCTTCCAGGAATTTTCAAAAAGTGATAGGAGGAAACTGTGGATAAAAAGGAACTTAAGAGGTAAATGAACCAACCACAATGTATGGAATTAATTGGAATCCAGTTCAAACAAATCAACTGTTTAAAAGTTCTTAAGAAAATTAAGATGTGAATATTAACTGGGGCATTAATGTTGGTAAGAATTATTTTTAAGTTTTCATGGTTCAAAATAATGTTATAGCTTTACCTTTAAAAAGACTATATTTTACTAGAAGCACATTTTGAAATATTGGCAGTTGAAATTATATGATGTAGGAATTTGCTTCAAAATAATCCAGAGTAGTAAAACAGGATGATGTTATGAGCTGGTAACTGTTGGAGTTGAATGACAGATATCTTGAAGTTCATTTTCCCACTCTTTTTCATGTTTGATGTTCTTCATAATGGATGTTTTTTAAGAATTGCTAAGTATATGTCATCAAAAGGAATTAGTCTGTTCTCAAACTACTATTTATACAGCCATGTTTGTAGAAGCAGTATTCACCACAGCCAAAGGTGGGAGCAACCCAAATGTTCAGCTCTGGATGAATGCATAACCGACGTGCTGATATGTGGTCCTTAGATACAAAAGACAATTATTCAGAAAGGAAATTCTGATGCATGTACAACATGAATAAGCCTTGTGAATGTTACATAAGTTAGTCATAAAACAAATGAAATACTGCATGATTATATGAGGTACAGATGGACAAACACCTAGAGACAGAAAAGTAGAAGGGTAGGTACCAGGAGCTGAGAAGATTAGGGGAGAAGCAGTTGCTAGAGATCTGGTATTTCCGTTTTGCAAAATATAAAAGTTCTAGAGATTGATTGCATGGTAACTAAATGCACTTAACACAAAGTGTGCACTTAGGAATGGTTAGATAGTAAATTTTATGTTTTGTGTGTTTTATCATAATTTAAAACTTTTAATTTTTGAAAGAATGAGTCTGGGTCAACAAGGTTATGGAGTGCAAGCAGGATTAAAAATGAGAAATTACATAAGAGAGTCTTAGAATTATAAAACAGAGAAAGAAACTTAAATGGAATTTGAGTGTTTAAGTCAGAAGCAACCAAATATTGCAGAGGTTGTAGAGATAAGGGGACACATACTTACTGTGGGTAGGAAAGTAAATTGATCCATTCAATGTGGAAAGCAGTATAGAGATTCCTCAAAAAATTAAAAATAGAAATTCCATATGATACATTATTTGACTTCTGGGTATTAAATCCCCAAATTAAAAAAATATGTTAATTTGAAGAAATACATACATACATCCCCATATTTACTGCAACATCATTTACAATAGCCAGATAGAAACAGTCTAAGTGCCCACTGACAAACAAATGGATAAAGAAGATGGGCATGTATGCACAGTAGAATATTATACAGTTATGCAAAACATGATACCTTCCCATTTGCAACAAGATGCCTGGCTAAAGAGGGTATTGTGCTAATGAGATAAGTGAAACAGGGTAAGACAACACTGATTTCATTCATATATGGTAAAAAGAAAAAAGCAGATGAACTGAATAAAACAAAATAAATTTTTGCACTATGAGACTGATTAGTGGCTATCAAAAAGGAAGGGGACAATAAGAAAGAGAATGAAAAAACTGGAATAAAGGGGATAATGGTATGGTGAAGGTTAGAACTGGATATTTAGCAGTGAACTTCAGTAGTATATCCTTAAACATATCATACAAAGTTACTTCAATTACAATAATTGTCTTTTAGTCACTGACTTAATTTTATCATCTTAACTGAGAAATGGCACATGAGCTTTATGATCAAAATTTTTCCTGAAAGTTGATAAATTAGCTTTAATACATATTTTTTTAAATACCAATCTTTTTGTTAAAGATAATAAAATATTAAAGCCAAAAAAAGGGGTAACTTTATATAATTGGGAAAAAAACAGACTATTATACAACACCCATTAACATCTTTTAAAACTGATGTATTGTAAATTTTATACAATGTAATTAAAAGGAAAAATAATGCAGATTAAGCACTAAGACAAAAAAGAGTATCAACACTCCTTGCAAAAACATGATGGTGAACTCTCTGTTCAGAACAAGTGTTTAAAACTAATGAGCAAATATGCATTCAAAGAGATTTGGTAGCTGAGAAAATTGAAAATGGATACTAAAATATTTCTATTCTAGATCATCTCTTCCAGGGCCCTGGTGAAGTTGAATAGTGCAACTAAAATAGCCATTTTAGTTGAATGACAAGAGTTTTTGGTGTTTTATAGTACACCTTGTAACACACCTTTTCTGCTGTAGTAGTTAATTATAAAAAAAAATAAAGGAATGTTGAGAAATGAAGAGAAAGATGAAAAACAATAGAAACTGCTTAAAAGTTTGGGGTATGTGCGTATCTTTAACATATTTGAATGAACTATCTTTACCACCATCAATTTTCTGGTTTATCCGAGAACTCTCTCACTGGGAGAGCAGTGCCAGGATTGCAGGACGGTTCTGCCTGGTCAACTTGCAGTGGTAGGGTAGGGATAACAACACAGGAGAGGTTGAGCAGGAACAGTAGCCATGAACAAAGCAGAAACACCCTGACAGTGACAGTGACAGCCATGTAGACTGGAACCACTCTGAGCAGTCTTCTTGTGGATTTCCTAGCACGCTGAATGAGTGTAAAATGTTACACTAATGAATATTATGCCACGGTTATGATTTACTTGTTCATTATCTCCTGGTGTCTGTAAGCTTCTTAAGAATTGCCCCCTTAAATTATTCAGTATCGTGATTATAGCCCTTGATATGGTGTCTAGTCGATAGTAGGTGTTCTAATAATGATTTCTTGAATATCTAACATAAATATTGAATAGTTTCCCAATTGACTGTGTTAGTCCTGATTTTTATTGTGAGCTCAAGACCCATCCTTCTTGTTGGAGTGACACTTTAAACAGTAAACTTCAAATAAGATTTACCAACTTTCCCATCCAATCCATGTAAACATGTTCTTCCCTCTGACCTTCCTATTCCTCTCCTTAAATAAGTCTTAAAGATTCAAGCAGGCAGAGTTCAGAACAAATAAAAGGAAGTCATGAGAAAATATACTTTTCTGGTCTACAGTCTGAACAAATTGACAATATGAAAATAAAGGAGACCTCAACAAATATCGCGAATATTGCTAAGAAAATTGGTGAATATCTCTGGGTTTCTCTTCCTGGCTTTAGAAACTTCCCTTGTCTGAGCCCCTGAGATTTAGTTGGTATTGGTTCTGCCAATCACAGATCTTCATGCCTCCTGGTCATATTGGCCAATCAGTCTTTCTCACAGGATGTGGCATGTGATGCAAAGACACATCAGTGGGCTAAAGCTAGTCCCTCAATAAACTAAGCAAGTCTCTAATTTCCCTAGAACTGGCCAGAATACTACTCTTCTGTACATCTGGGGTTGCTCTTCTTCCTTTAAGCCTATGAACCATCCACCCCCACTCCTGCTAGTCTAGGATCCCTCACTAAACCTTTTTTTTATTTTTGTCTTCACGCTCTAATTCTGCAGCCTAGCATTAAAGAACTCCTGATACAAGGGAAAATCGAAATAATACACAAATATGTACTCTGATCCTTTAAGTTGTTTTTAAAATGGCCACATGAAAGAGGTATGAATCTTTTTAAATAATACTGAAGACAACACCAAATATGAATAATAGGTCTCACAAAGGAGAATTCAACGAAATAAAATTATGTCT
The DNA here is from genome assembly GCA_004024945.1 of Uropsilus gracilis. Taxonomy (NCBI): domain Eukaryota; kingdom Metazoa; phylum Chordata; class Mammalia; order Eulipotyphla; family Talpidae; genus Uropsilus; species Uropsilus gracilis. The sequence continues at coordinate 104,502 of PVHY01002365.1, read as the reverse complement.
GAGTGTGCTCTCTTTGTCTTGCTCTCTCTGATTCTTTCTCTCACTCCCCTCCCCCCACTCTGTGTGTGTGTGTGTGTGTGTGTGTGTGCGTGTGTGTGAAGAAAGGAGGAAACCTCTGTGGAAACCGTGCTCCTCAAAGGGCTTGGGGGAAGAGTCCTGATTTTTAAAATACGTGGATGAAAATGGAAGAAGGGACCCAGGATCTAAGTAAAACATTTTAGCACCTGAAAGAATAAGATCTCAAAGATCAAATCAAGGTGATGCTTGTGAAAAATGCTGATGTCAGTAGTTGTGCTTGGAAGGCGGGAAAGGAGAATGTGAAGGAAAAAGCTTTCTTTCTCTGATTTACAGGGAGAAGCTATGATTCACTTGTCACCAATACTCCCTCTCCTACCCACCACCTCAACATGTTCTTTGCCCTGCATCCTTTTTTCTCCAGTGAGCTTGGGGACCTGTCTGTCCCTTGTCCAAATTTCCAGTTGATCAATCAATTCTAAACCTTAAAAAAAAAAAGAAAAGAAAAGAAACTATTACAAGATGTAAGGGGAGTGGGGAAGGAAGAATATTACTGTATTGATGTTTGAGCTCTGGGCCCCTCTTGCCTGGGTGCAGTGGTGATATTGTTTGGGTCCGTAAGCCCCTTAGGTTGCAGCATGCACCTTGAACAAACATACAAAGAAAATCTAACCAGGGTAGCATGCGCTTGGTGTTACTTGCCATGATCGCAATGCTGTTTTCATTGTGCAGCCAAAAATGATGAGCTTTTTTAGCAGTCATAGCATGTTGTTGGCTCACATTAAGTTAAAAACTAATTTAAGCTCTTAGGTCTATCTAGGATTAGGAACCCCTACCAAGCCAGTCCTCTTCAATTCTCTAATTGATGCTCTACTGCTAAATGCAGGATTTTACATATATGGCCATTGCGTCTCTCACAAGTTTTGAATTTCCTCTATCAGTTGTATTAGCTATGACTCCTGTTCTGTCATGGGCATATCAGTACACTTATATTCTAGGTTTTCACCAGGTATTTGGTTAAAGTCATAATGGTCAATGTGAAATCAATGGGGGAAGCTCAAAGATAGCTTTCAACTCAGCTCTTCTTTAAATGTTATCTTTCGCAATTCGTTTGCCAACTAAGGAATAATAGGAAGATTTGAGAAGGAAAGAAGATATGAGAAGAATTCAGGCAAAAGCCAGGTTATAGAAAGGAGGTTGTAGAAAGAATCTTTTGATAGGTAGAATTCTGAGGACAATTTGAAAATTCTATGATCACATTGTTTTAAGCTTAGAGTTAGGGAGTAACAGCTCAACATTTCTCAAGCCCGTCTCATATTCCTGTAGGAAGATTTCCTGATGTCCCCAAACTGACGTGATGACTCCTCTCTAAGACCTACTCCACCTAATCCATTTTACCATTCCTGTCATATTCCACCTTTTGTTATAGTTGTTGGCATATGGGTCTCATTTTGCTCTTAGGTTCCTAAATTCTAGAATTACATTTTTTTTTTATTTCTCTTCTATCCAAACAATCCAGTTTATACCTAGCAGGAATCAGTCATATTGCAGGTAGGAAAAAAGGGAATGTGTTGAGGTTTTGAATCCAAGGGACAGATTTAGAGTTCTAGCAGTAGAGGAAACTTGATCACAGCCCCTCCCCCCCTCGGGTACTCCATCAATGCAGAAGCAATGCTCATCTCTGCCTGTTCCTCAGAGACCAGCCCACTATTCAGCACAGGGTAGGCACTCAGTGGCTATTTTTGGAATGATGAATGAGTGGGTGATTCCTTCAAGAGAAAATGCATTTTCATCTGTTTCCTGGGTGGACTTTAATAGGAGAGAAAGGGGGACACTGAATGTAGCATGTGAAATTCTTTTGAAAGCACAGTACACACATCATGAGCTGGATCATCCCCCAACACTTACCAGATTTTCCAGCTCAGTCACACCAGTTCTCTGACTGGGGAGCCTCTAATGACTGACCTCTTCTTCCTCCTACCCTTTTTCTAGGGTAGTTTGGCTAGATTTAGCAAATGAAAACATAGACTGTCCAGTTGAACTTGAATTTCAGATAAATAAGTACATTTATTTTAGGAAGAATCGATACCTATTTATACTAAGATAGTCATTACTATCTAAACTAGCAGGGCACCCTGCATTTTATCTGTAAATTTTCTTCCCAAGGTATACTCTGGATTTGCTTTCCATTCAGATTGCCTTTTCCTAAACTCACTGGGCATAGCCCTTAGTCTTACCCTCTTGTACATCATTAAATCCAGACTTGTGATTAATAATGTGGAAGGAATGTCAAATGTCAAAGCACTATTCATTAACAGTCAGTCACACAGTATTTGTTAGACCTTCTGATTCAATTTAGCCCTTGCTCTGGGGTTAGAGAGGTAACCAAAGGAAAGTGAGTTCCTTTCCTCAGTTTGCACAGCAAGTCATTGCCAGAATCAGAATTATGATCTAAGATTCCGAATTTGGAGGTTGACTGGATTATATCGTGTGTGTGTGTGTGTGTGTGTGTGTGTGTCTGTGTGTGTGGACTATATTCTCTTACTCAGTCTTTCATCTGTTATGAGTCTTAAAATTGCTTGGCAGTCTCATGGGGATACAGCTAAGGGGTAGAGGAAGGAAGAAAAAAGGGGAAGCATCTATCCACATGAGCCTCCCAGCAGGCAGTTTGCATGACCTAAGACATTTGAGTTGGGCTGGAGTCCACCTTGGAATCCTTAGACTAACTCCAAAGTGTTCCCTTAGACAGCACCTGAGGCAAAGGAACAAACATAGTGCCTCTCTCACTGTCGGCTCATGTGTTTCTGACTTGTGCTTGACCTTAGAAAGATTACAAAGGAAGAAGAAAGGAAAGAAGAAACAACAAGTCCCTTGGTTGATATTTTTCCCCTAAGTCTCTTAAATGCTCTGGGTGAAACTCACAAATGGTTTAATTTTTGAAAGTTGTTTTTGTACTAAAAGATTAGATATTTGATGCTTCAACCCTGCAGTCTCTCTCCAGCCCAGCCAGGATCCAAATCATCTTTCAGTAAAACCATCTGTTCTTTAAAACATTCATATGACTTAAAATATACAAAACTCAGGACTGACCTCAGCTAGACTGGATACATTCTCTTTGGGCTGGGTTCTTGTTGATAATGATTCATGAAACATTATTTATTATTTGTAAATAGGTCTGTATTGGTCTAGTTTTAGCCACTGCCTAACTCATCATCTTTGTAAAGCACACTGGTATTTCCATGCCAGTGTTATTATAGGTTATTGGCTTCTTAAGCTTCTAGCTATAATACGTGCAGGAGTTTTTCTATTTCACAGCAAACAAAAGAGACATGACCTTCAGATGAAAGTAATAGAAATGTTCATATAGACAACAACCATTTTTCCTTTGTTGGAAACTGAGCCACAATGGTATGAACTACAGTCTTGTGTTAAAACTATGGCAACCCAAGGCATGGGAAATGTCTAGAAATTTTACCAAAAGACCGAATCATTAAGCATTTATCATTTAAAGAATAGATACCAACCATGATGCAAAATCCCCAAACTGCATTTTTTTTATGGTGTAAATCTTATTGGACTAACCTGGTCTAGAAATGTCTTCTTCTTTTGCTTACCAAGGTATGTGGAGATCAACCACATATTGCGGTATAGTGATGAGAGCAGCATTCTAAAGCGGTGCCTGACATCTTTGTGTTTCCCCCAAGGAGGAAGCCTAGGTCAGACAGGCTGGACTTCCAGCTGAAGGCCCCTCTCTGAACACAGACACTTTGGGTACAAGGTCCTGCCAGCATTTGTGTCTCACAACTCAAGAACTCAATAGTCATGTCTGCTTGGGAAATAGATTAGCAATGTTTCCTATTAATGAGGCAAAAATCAAGATATTCTAAATATAGAGGTACATAGAATATTGGCCATAAGAAATGTAGGTTTCTAAATGATGAGATGAAAACCCCAGGCAAAGGATAACATAATATTTATAAATTAGTCTTTGGGTAAAGATTTTCTGCTCAACAGCCCATGGGAGTCAGGGTGGTGGTCCAAGGGGAAACTACATGACAAGCTCAAGAACACTATTGTATAGTTTCAGAAGGAGCCATCCAGCAAAGCTGGGACTTCCCAAGCTACCAGGGCTTTCAAAGGAGTTGAAAGCGAAACCTCCGGTGACTGGTCCTTCAAAGAGGAATGATCAAATACACTTAAAAATTAACATCTCCAGTCACATTCCTATTGCAATAGTCAACCATGTCCTATTTCTGCCTAGAGATCTACAAGCATGGGGGAGGGCCCTCAAGACAAGAAGCAGTCATATTTTTGCAAAATACCACTCCAAAGAAGGATCTGGATGTGTCTGTGCGTGATCTGGCTTGCAGAGCACGGTTGCTGTACAGCGGGAGATGAACATAGAATACAGATGTGGGGTTGAGAAGAGGCAGGGCAGGGTGGACTCTGACATCACCTCCAGAAAGAAAAACGTTGGCAGCATTCTTCACAGCTTTGTGTCTGCCCAAGTGAGCTCAGAGTGTGTATTGATTTTTATTTTTATTTTTTTAAGTTCCACCAAGCAATTCACGAACTGAAAATCTAGGCGGTATAAAGATTCCCTTTGGGGTGAGATGTTTCCATGCGCAAATTATTGAGACAGGCTCACGCAGAACCGAATCGTCTAATGCTGTAGGGGTTCCACATACCCCCTCTGCTAAGTACTGGCTCCTGTCAGGAAAGCTGGAGCAATGTCTGCCTGCGGAGGCTCTGCAGCCTGGCTGGAAGCTGCTTGGGCAGGAGCAGCAGCTGCGGGCAGCACCCTGTGTGTGTTTGTGTGTGATGCGCTGATCTCGAGTTCGGCTTGCGGTCTGTCTTAAGCAGAATTCCTTCACATTGCTTTCCTCTTTTCCGCCAAAACAAATGCTGAATTGTTTGTTCTCTCTGAATGCTATCCCCAGTGTTAAAAACTCCAATATGAGAGCGAGCGAATCACCCCTGTTCTGGATTCAGCTCACACAGAGCAAGTTGTTGGAATCTCTTGGGGCCACGACTCTTGCCAACAGAAAATTAAAACCAATTTGGCTAGATAATAAGGACTCACGAACATAACTCTTTTTCTTAATTTGCCAGGAATTTGATGTCCCTGCAGGAATAAAAGTGAGGTATTCAGAGTCACTTTAAGGGAAAAGGAATTGAGAGGGGAAACACACTATTCTATTTTCTTTTCCCTGAAGAATTGCAACATTTAGTTTAGTCCCACAGGAAAAAAAAGATTCATGGAGTGAGAAGCTGTACAAGTTGTACTTTATGCCACAAAAAAAACACACACCCATGGTGCTGAATTAGCAAAAGAGAGTATTTCCATGAAATTGAGTAGACAGAGGTCCTACATAACAAACCCTAGATCAGAATATTTTGAGTTGTAAAATGATTTGTGTTGCTTGCTGCGTACTTTTAATAAAGGCCTCAAAAGTAAAAACCCAAAAAGTCTGTAATAAAAAGTATCAAATGCCAAATGATAGAGATTTGAGTTAGGTAGTAAGTGTATATGTAATGATTGCTTTGTGCTGTTTGTGTTCCAACTACTTCATATGTATTAGTATAGGCTCAATGCCATTCCACACATATAGAAACTAAGGAACAGAGAGGTTGTGCAACTTATTCAGGGTCACACAGGCAACAAGTAGCAAAGCCAAAATTAAAACCAATGTAGTCTGGCACCAAAACCTGTGTTCTTAACTGATGGGCTTTACTGCCACTCAGGAACCTTTAATTATCTTTTGTTTTGTTTTTCCCTACTCTGATATATATAATCAATAAATAAGCATAGAGAACAACATTTTGAGGTGTGCTCAATTTTTGATATTCTCCTTTTTGTGAAATAAAGCAAATGGTGCCAAATATTTTTATTTTAAACATGGAATCAATTAAAGCACTTTTATATGAATAATGAAACCAGTCACTGCAAGGCTTCTAATAATAAAGATGCCTAATATAGCAATTTAATTGAACATTTTTATGGACTTTTTCTAAACCTTCACTCCCAATATCAATAAAGTCAGCAAATGCTAGCAAAGATTAAATGTGAAGACACTGTTTTATTATTAACCATAGAAAATAAAACATAAAAATGTAATATTATTAATAGGAATAATGTCACAAATTGTATGGGAGTCAGTGCTCTGCCTTTGATTCTTGACCATGACGCTGTATCATTATTCACAAATGTGGATACAGCATTTGCTTGCTCTCATGCACTGCAGAGAGAGCTGTACTTCACACATGCCCTTGTTCTCCCCTTGCCTTCTTAAAAATTTATTCAAGGGTAAAATTAAAAAATAAACAGAAATAGCTGTGATCACCAGTTGTGCAGTCATTTGTAAGCACAACTGTAACAACACATGAGTAACTCTCAAAGAAACCCTATTAGACTGGAAAAGAGTGAAGCAGTGTCATTATAGACATAACCTTGAATCAGCACTGATTTATTTTTAAAAAGAGAAGAAAAATCATTCCAGAACCTTGATATTGTATAGTTGTTAACCAATTAGATACTATTAGCTACTTCACAACTTGTTCTGACACATCAATGCATCCCAGCTTCATAACTAAGAACAGCTGAGCTGGATGGGTTTTTTCAACAAATACTTACTAAACCTCAGCCCCCCATCAGAGTACATTTGTCCCCTGGAGGGAGGTGCTTGAGAGACTGAGTTCCATAGACCTGTATGCTTTGTGTGTCAGTGATGTCTTTTTATGGACTCCTTGGGCCTTTTCTATCTTAGAGCTTTTAGCCCTCTTCCCTAGCAGCCTCCCACCCAAATGAGTAACTTTCTCTAAGAGCATGCAAAGAAGTTAAAGGTCTTTCCAAAGTTTCCCTTGTGGATTTTGCTTCTCTCCTAAATAAGTTCAAGCTTAAAAATTTCAAAATTCTGGCTAGAAAGCATCCCAAGGCTGGTGCTCATTGTCACCTGTTTCTGGCTGTTTGCCATTAGTACGCCTACAGGCTGTGCTGTCTGTCTGTCATCATTGGGAAACAGATGGAGCAGAAATGAGCTGGGATGGTCATCTTCAGTTACGAAATTGACATTCTAGTGAGACAGACTACTGACAAATGATACAAGGACTTCTCATTTTAGAAAAAGAGATGATTAGGAAATGATGGTTGACTTCTGACTCTAAAGTTGATTTTGGCTACAGGGAAATGTAAGTCAGTATCCAGAGGATACATCAAGGTGGTAAACCTTGGGGGGAAAAATGATTCAGTAATTCTGTCATGACTCTATTCCACGTGTCATAATTAGAAACTTCTGAAAAACCTTTCTCTTTTTTTCAATCCTCAGGGCTATGAATTTCAAAAATATGATGGATTTATTCTACTTGAAAATGATACCCTTAAGGATAAAAGACCTTTGGGAAATCCTAGAACAGGAAATTATCCAACCTTCATAAAGCAATTAGCAGTCAATCAAAGCATATTTATTTGCTTTTCATAAAAAAAAACTTCTTTGTTTACATGGCTGCATTGAATTTTTATGAAGCCCACAATAGAAGCATACTGACTCATTGACAGAACTTGAATTGATTCAGAAAATACTATGATAAAAATCTCAGTTTGGTATTTTTGGCCTTATAAAGGAGAGCATTTCAGTAGCTCTTTAAAACAAATCCTAAAAACATGCTCCATCACTAGAGAGGTGTTTTTTGTTTTTGTTTTTTTTTTTAAATACAACCCTGTATCTAGGTTTTCTCCTGCAGTTAATCACTTAGTGGAATTCTTTGTTCTGCCTTGACATAACAAGCAGACAACAATACAATTCACAACCACAAGATTATTTAACACCGTAGTGCAAATGAATCACAGGACAGTTGGGAGATGGATTTTTGACGTTTTACTAAAGCACAAAACAAGACTTGTATCAAAGCCAGCAGAACTTTTCCTTTCAGAGCAGATGTGAAATATGTTCTCTCCCAGTGGTGAGGAACTACAAGCGATTAGAAGGGACTGGTTTGGCTTAATTCGAAGTCACCTGAAGTCTTGCTGGAAGTCCATTAAGACTACCAAATTCAGTGCACAAACAATTACAAAGCTGCCTCTTGCACAGAGGTGTGTGTGCTAAGGACTATGGGAACCAGTCTTGTAGAGACAGCAGCGCATCCACAGAACTCAGGAGACAGGCCTCCCCAAGCAATATGGCTGCATGACCATTTGGCACCTGGCTTCAGCGAGCCTGTGCCATGTGCCAGCTCATGGGCCCCCCTGAAAACCAAAGCAGCTTATTTCCTAGAACTTTTGCAACCTACACATTCAAGACCAACCTACTTGGGGGGGAAGTCATGAATTTAGTAGACCTTTGATTTTGGAAATTCTTTTCTTACACGTCTGTTTTTATAGTGATGTGATTTTTATGCTGTTGCATTTTCTTGGTAATAATAATTAAGTTCTGTTAAGTGTACTTAAATTGATTTTGAATAAGTAAATTTGATTTTTGACTTACAAGGAAATAAGCTTTCAATTAGAACCTTAAAATTTTCATATGTAACTATCTCCCCCTCTATCGATTCATGCTAAATAGTCTTTTTGATCATATTGCATTCAGTCTGAAGGATGATATGCAAGAGCGTGTCAGTCTTGGGCATGAAACATCAGAACAGAAAAAGTGAGCACTTAGCAGTGTGTCTTCATCACCAGGCCCACACTTGGAAGTGTAGCCCAATGCAATGACTGTATTCTCAATCCATAGCTCAGTGGTACCAGCTGTTAATTTCATCTGCGTAGTAAATAGTCAATAAATACTAGTTTGCAATGAGAGATTAAATTGGATTCCATGCTCACCAGACAAGTTTTTGATCACTGTTTGGTTTTATGTGAATCTTTCTTATGAGAATAAAATATACTGATTAGCTAACACAGACTTTCTAGTCTGCTTTACATAATGATTTTTCCCCATAATTGATTATGTTGTCTTTGTGACTGTGATGTCTATCTCCTTTGAGTCTGGTCAGGCTAGTGATCAGTTATTTATCCAGCACCCATTCCCTCTTTAATCAGTATATCATTTTTTCCATTGAGTCAGTTATCTCTTTTCCATGCAGTCCCTTGCTTCTGGATTAACTGGCCCAAGATCCAGCTAGATGCAGGCAGGTTCAAATGCCTGTGACCTAAACCAGTCTAAGTGTGTTTCAAGTCTTCCTTCAGAAGGAAGGACAGAAACCATTTCCTTCCTGGTGATGAGAAAAGAAGCACATAACTCCTGGACATTGCTGGAGGCCAGTGATAGTTAATTTTATGTGGCAACATGTCATTACATCTATAATGCCCAGTTGTGGCCAAACACCATTTTAAGTGTTGCTATGAAGTTATTTTTTAGATACTGAATTAGAGTTTGGGGAGCAGGCTTGGAGACTGAGGATCCTGGGTAGGGTCCTCAGTTCTTATCTTTGGCAAGGAAAGAATTCAACATTGAGACCAAAGTCATAGAGAAGCAGGAGATTTATTTATAGGATAGGTAGGAAGAACAGAAAAGCTCTCTAAGCAGAGAGGGGTCCTGAGTGAGTAGTCACTGAGGTGCTAAGAAATAGGTGCTTCTCTTAGTATAGTGGGCAAGGAATGGGGGTTTGGTTGTTTGTTGTCTCCATGTGTGTCTCTTGATGATTGTCTGGTCCTATGTCTCATAGGCTGCTGAGTTAACAGAATTCTTGTAGGCTACTCAGCCTGCTGATTCTTACCCACGTTACCTGGCATACCTTCCCCCAAACTAGCCTTGGTCTGTTGCTTAGCATTGTAGTATTGTGTTGGTGTTCTGAACTCTCCAATGAAAATGATAAGTAGACTGAGGCTTGGGGGAGAGGGAAAGGCATACATACCCTCATGGTTTCAATTGAGTGTTTCTCAATCAGACTGACAAGTGAACTTGGGGCCTGGGTGCTCCATTCCTACCTGACTGTCTATACCCATTTCCTAGCTTCTTCCTTCAATATGACTGACTAGCATCTAAATCAGCGAACTTTGGGTAAAATAGATTACTCTTTATAATGTGGGTGGGTCTCAACCAATCAGCGGAAGTCCTAAAAAAACTCAAGTAGTCCAGAAGGAAGAAATTCTATTTCCAGACTGTCTCTGGACTGAAGACTGAAACAATAGCTCTTCTCTGCACAACTCTCTTGAAAAGTTTGTACTTGCCAAACTCTACAATCTCTGCAATAGTGTGGGCCAGATCATTAAAATGAGAAATACTAAGAAAAAGAGACAGAGTCATATGTGTGTGTCATTTTGTGTATTTTTTGTGGAAAAAAATTATTACAGGAAGAAAATAGAGAACAAAACAGAGAATAAGACCAAGACAATTATATGGGACATAAGACAGAACTTGGGTCAAACTTACTCTGAAGCCCACAAGTATCAACCAGGATGGTTTTAGCTACAAGGAAAGAAAACCCAGCTGCTTTAATTTGGGAATTTATGACTTACAAAGAAATCCCAAAGGCAGAACAGACTTCAGATTCAGTTGATCCAGCTTCAGTGATATCATCAAGGAAGTAGTTTCTTTCTTCTTCTCTGTCCACAATGCCTCTTCCCAAACCTGATGTCTTCATAGCTGAGGGCTAGCATTGATAACAGTCAAGGCTACCCACTTTCTCCTTTATGTCTAGAAGAGGTTGGATCTCAAGATTCATCTCTTAAATGTGAGGATGGTTTTTCCTTTAAATGACATTAGTTTCAACTGGCAAAGGTTTGCCCAACTCAGAATAATAATTGCACTGTAAAGGGACTAGAAACAGGGGATTATTGTGATTAATTGAAATTAATCAAAACCAACCTCAGAGCCTTGTCAATCCCTCAACCTGCACTGCCACTACATAAGGATAGAATGAACCTTAGGCAGACAACAGTTATGTCTGTTGCAGAGCCTAATTGCTGATTTTCAGATATAGGAGCTAACTGCCCACTCAAGTCATTTTGAATTGGTTTTTAGTGATTCACAACCAAAGTTACCCAAACTGTTAGAGCAACCAGTGAACTCATCCTCAAAGTTCAATGGTCCTTTGATAAAATGACTTTGTAGGGATTCAGAATAAAAGCCCCTGAGTAGTGGTGAGCTCCCTAACTTGTGCCACTGTTGGAGGTCTTGTTTCTCTAGCCCAGGTGTCTGTATGACCTATGCCTCCTATTACTCACCCCACCCCTGAGCTTCCCTGGGCCTCTCACTTAGCCAGCTCCTTATGCTGGACTCCATGCCTAAGCAACACCCTTTCTCTTTGACCCCACACTCCTGACCTCCTACCATGTCCTCTGCGCAGATCAGCAACTAAGATCATGTTCACTGGTAGTTTCCTTTGCTGACATTACTGAGCTCTCAGAAGGAAAAAATAAAAACAAAACTAGCACTTGTATCTATTGTTGGCTTACTTAGCATTGGTGAGATGCTTTCTCACTTCAGTCTCATAACAACCTTAAGGGAAAGATATATAAACTCTTATTTCACGTGTGATCTGTGGCCCAAAAAGGTTAGATGATTTGACCAGAAGAATACTGCTAAGAAGAGATTCAGATCCCCACTGGTCTCCTCCAAGCCTTCATTTTTCTGCTGCACTATGGCAAAATCACACTGGCCCCATCCATGTTTGAATCTTGTTACCTCATTTGTGTTTGACTGGCACTGGTGTTCTATAGTCATCTGTATCCATGTCCTCACCTCAAAACATCACCTGTTCCTTCTCACCTTATTTATAATCTCAGAGGTCAAGACCTATCTTCTCTGTTTGCAGATACAGATGAGAATCTTTTTTCCCCCATACCCACCTGCAGATACAAATAATCTGATAATCTTATTCTTTGGGCCACATCCTTCCTACCTCTTGCAACGATCCATTCTTTATCTACCATCTTTAATTCTTGTTCATCTGGTCCTTTCTATTATACCTTGAAATATTCACAGTTCTCCCCCATTGTAACAAAGTATTGATTGTTCCTTCCACAGCATTCTCATCTGTTCTTGCCTCTGACTTGTGCAGCAAAACTCTATCCACCCATTCCTTAATGTATCTCTTCCATCCCACCTCACTGCTCACATCCTCACACACAATGGAACAACTCATAAGGGCAAAGGAATTAAAAATGACCTCCTTCTTTCCAAATCATACGTCTCCTTACTAGTACTTCCTCTTCTTTAACCCATCTGTAATACTTGATACTAAAGTCCATCCATTCTTTGCAGTTTGGTCTTTGACTGATTTTTGGAGAATGTTGCTTCCTAGTTTTTCTTTTATCTCTCTTACTGCTCTTTGACTTCTTCTCTTATCAGGCCTGTTTTCTCCTCTTTACCCTCTCATTCTCCCAAAGGAACTGACAAACTGCTCTACTCCCTTGTCACACCTCCCATGAGAAAGTCTGTTGTCACTTCAAATATCACACTGGTTTGTTCCTTAAAATGCATCTTCAATCTTATTTTCTATTATCCCCAGTATAGACCTATCTGTATGCCACAACTCCACTACAGCCCTGTGCTTACCAAGTTTATTGTTTCATCTTCCAGACCATTTCTGCTTTCAATCACTGAATTTCTTGATGATGTGTCACTGCCCCACCCCAAAATCTTAGTCTTTAGTTTTTTCTCATTGCTTTTATTTAATCACCATAGTCTTATTTCTTCCCTTGACAAGATCACAAAAAGTTTACCTTTTCCCCTATAATTGTAAAAGGTGGGGTCTAAGTTCTATATCAACCTTAATCCAAGGGCTCACCGCAGCTTTTCTGCACCACTACAGTACTGTGCTATCCCCTGCCTATCTCCCTGTGGTCAGAGTCCCCCTCCTCACCATGCAGCCCCTGACAGAGACCTCTCTGGCTGCTGTGTGGCCCACCGAAAAACACATTAGAATCTCTCCTCACCCAAAGTGTATTATTGTTATCAGGTGGTTCTCTGGTCAGGTCCCACCAATTGCCTTTCCCCATTAGGACTTTTCTAGACCATGAGTCCAAGCTGGTACTGCTCCAAGCAAAGACAGCTTATTCTGCAAATGAGTTATTTAATCAAGCAATTTTATTGCAAATTTTAAATAAATGTAGTCTCCCACTTAGCAACTTGCATTTATTGGACTCCTTCTGTGTCCCCGGATACCGTGGGAAGCAGAAAGAAAGAAGACAGTTTGTCCTTGAGTAAATTCACCATCTATTGGGAGAGGTAAAGATAAGCATTTACAAACAACAAATAATCCCTTAAAATATTGGTTTGCAAAAATTAATCACACAAAGGCAAAACTTATTCAAATACAGATGTTATATCTATGCAAACATTTTTTGAAATCCATCATTACAGATGTCTGTAAAATGTGAATGATCCCTGTTTTTCTGCTTCCATAATTCTCATTAAGAGTAACATGTTAGTAGATGGCATTTATATACAAATACAGCACTTTCAGACATACTTGTTTACTTTTAACTAAAACTAGCATCATACTATGTATAATATCCTATAATATTTTCTCACTTGACTATATGTCCTAATGATGTGCTGTTAATGGTGGTGTGGCCTTCTTTTGAATTCAACATTCTTCTGTAGATGATCACCTGTCCCTCCTACTTTCCTCTCTCACAAACAAAGCTTCGGTGATCATTCAACCACACATTTTCAGTGGTAAATATTTTAACAGTTGGTCCTCCAAATTAAAAAAGAAAAGCAGCCTTGATTTGTAACACTTACTGATTTCCACAGTGTAAACACTCCCACCATTGGAGAGCCCAAGCTGTCAGCCTGAGCCCACTGAGGGCAGAGACAGGAAGAAACGCCCAGTTCCTTGTAGGCAGCCCTAGCAGCTCCAGTACTCCGCTGCATATTTCACTGTACATATTATTTTGAGTGTTTTACAACACAGGAAAGCAAGATATTAAAAGGCAATTATCACTTAGTCAGACAGGGGAACATACTAGCTTATTAGCTTTAATAAAGTTGAACCATAAACACATTCCTTTTGGATTCTAAAGAAGGCCCTTTATCTTTAGCTTTAAATAGATTCTGTTTTTCAAAGCCAAGTAAATTTCAAAATTTTTTTTTTTACTTTACCACCTGAGAAAATCACTTCATAGGCTGAGTATATTTTAAAGATTCCATAGAAGACTTATTGCACGCACCAATTAGTATATTCAGGCACGCACACATACACACACACACACACACAAAAAAAAAAAAAAAAAAAAAAAAAAAAAAAAAAAAAAAAAAAAACAGAGAATACTGGCTCTCCTCTTTGGGACACTGTTAATAACAGGGCTGACTGTAGCCACCTCAAAGCTGAGGGAGCATCAGAATTACCTAGAGGGTTTGTTAAATCACTGTTGCTGAGGCTTACCCACATAGTTGCTGACTCCATAGGCCAGCGGTGGGAAAAGGAGCCTGCATTTCTATGAAGATCCTGCATGATGCTGATTTTGCTGATGTGCAGACCTGACATGGAAAACTGTTGCCCCTCCTGTGCTCCAGATCCAAAGCCCAGAGAGCCTCCTTCCAGACTCTGATTTCATGCAATTTTCTGCTATTAGGTCAGATTCCTTTAGAGACTTTCTCCTGTTAAACCATGGATTAATTTAAAAATATAGTAAGTGATGTTCTTATCAACAATCAAAGCATTTGAGGACAGGTTTAATAAGGGAGCAGAACAATTCATTCTTACAGAGAAAACTATGCTATTATTTGTTTTCTATAAATGAAGGGCATGCATTAGGATTGCTATTCATGCTACCAAAAAGGGTAATCTTCCCTAGTAATTTCTTTAGCTAAGGAATTTGAGCCTCACTGAAGTGGTTAGACTGACAATATCTGAATAGGAATCCTATCCCTGCCATTTAATTGTGTATACTCTTGAGCAATGTATTGAATTGCTCTGTGCCTCAGTTTCTTCATTTGTAAAATGGGAATGACCATGATAACAGGAACCTCATAAACAGTATGTGAAACGTACAGGACCAGACCTTTGGGAAGCCCTCAATGAATAGATTGTTCAGTTATCAGTTGAAACTTAAGTTCTACATTAAGAAGAAAGCATCATAGGCAAGTAAATTTGGGAAATACTGAATTAAAGTAAGCAAGCTTCTTTATTATAATATTTTTTGGTGACTTTTATATACCTGTAAACATCATGGCTCTTCTAGAGGAGGACATAATATACAGTGCTTCTAAAGCTTATTTAGCCAAAGAACTTTTTTTGCAAGTAGAATTTTGAGAACACTTTTTATAATCTATAAGATATGTTGACTGGAACACTGGGTATAATAAAAGGTTTCAATCAGAGAAAACCTCACAATTTTTATAATAAAATAAAAATTGTATTACAATTCTGGTAATAAATCAGTATTTCTTCACTTACATTTACAATTGAAAGAAATTGGCACATGACCCCAGTATAGCTAAGCCATAGAGGCAGGATTGAAGCTAAGCAACAATAATTCTTGTTATTCAAAGAATTTCCATGAGTACTTCTGAGGTGATTGCATTTCTTCCATTCATTCCTTTATTCTTACCTGCACTCAATATCTCCAACAAATGAATTTATTGAGTGCCTCTAAGCAACAGGTACTAATGGTACTGGGGATTCAATACTGAATAAAATATCAAAAGTTCCCTTCTCTGTGAGTTTACCTCTTAGAAGACAGATAGCACACAAATAAATAAGTAAATATACTGTATGTTAGATGGTGATAAGCACTACGAGAAAAAAATGAGGTGAGTCAGAGGAGTGAAGAAAAATGCACAAGGCAATTGGGTATTTAAGCAAAGGTCTGAAAGAGATGACAGACATGCTGTGGGCAAACCTAAGGCAATATCAGCCCAGGAAGAGGGGCCTTAGTGCAAAGAAATACACTGAAGTGAGAACATTCCACATGGCTGAGCCAAGTGAAGAAAAGAGAGTTGGAGATTAGGCTAGAAAGTCATGGAGGCCACACAGGAGGAAAATTATGCTTGCTATCTTTTGCTACGTAGCAACTTATTCCCAAACTTGGTGAGTTCAAGCAATACTTATTTTTCTTTTCTGTGTATGAAGAATTCTGGGGTGGAGTGGTAAAGCTGGGTAACATTAGCTTGGAGTTCCTCATGAGGTCCAGTCAGATGTCACCTGGGATTACGGTCATCTGAAGTCTCAATAGCGACTGGAGAGCCACTTCCAACATGGCTCAGCACACAGATGACAAGTTGATCTTGCTGTATTTCTTATCCATGTTGTCTTTCTTTGGAGGAGGCTTCTACTCAGTGACTGGATTGTTTCTGGCAAAGCAATGTAAGAGACAGAGAAGCTGCAAAGTCTCTTATGCCCTGGATTTGCATCAGGAAGGCATGAAAATGAGGAAGTGTTTTGGTGTTTTGTTTTCTTTAAAAAGTTTGGCATATATTAATATTGTTCTCAGTGCTGTGTTGAGCATGGACTATGAAGAGATAGATAACAAGGGTGAGAATGGGGAGAAGTGAGAAGGCAATCTCAATAATCTAAGTGAGAGGGTATTATTACTTGAATCCAGACAGTGATGATAAAGAGTGGAAAATATTTGAATTCTGGATCTACTCTGAAGTTAGAGCCAACAAAATCCCTGGGTGAATTAGATGTCTGCTATGAAAAAAGAAAAATCTAAGATGACTCCAAGAGTCTTGACTTGATTGTGCTTATTTTGCCCTCTGCTCTGTGGTGGCACCAGCCCTGTCCCTCCCCATGGAAATTCACAGAATTAAGAAAAAAGTTACTAGGATAGTGACAGAACACTATTACCCAAAGTGGGTCTAAATGGTATTTATTCAATATTTTCACATTTTTCATAAAAGTATCCAAATGCTTCAAATGAAATTTAAAAAATCAAAATTGTTGTAAATTATTAAGAAACCATAAGGCACTTCTGTGTATCCCCCAAACTATTGCTAGGCTAATTATGATCTCCCTAACTCCCCTACCTACTTGCAGCTAGATGACAAAACATTGCTCTCCATTTTTTTAGTTTTAATTTCACATTAACAGAGATTCCTGAAATCTGTTAGCCATGAAACATCTTCAACCACCGCACAATTTTAAATAATCTTTCTTTGGTTTACAATGAAAGCATTGTTTATTTAAAACACTTAATTTCTCCAAACCTTAAAAAGGTTGCTCTTTTTACCTTATGTCACAAACTTACTACTGAATATTTCAAATCAGTAGATATTTGAATGATACAGAACAACATTTGAATTATAGGTCATATTTTCAATTTTATTACCTCAGAATCAATCTATTCTAAATTAAGTATTCCTTCCCTTGAGTACTCAATTTGGGCAGTTTTCCTTAAAAATTGGCAAGCTTACTCAAATCTTCTAAAGCCCCTTGTTTAATTATTACAGCAGATGTTTGAAAGTACTTTACTCATTTATTCAGAGATTCATTCCATACTGATCTCACATTGCATTCAAATCTTTGACTTTATGTGGTAATTCAAACATGGACAAATACTTGACTTCAATGAGCCTATACTATATACATAGAAAACTATGTCAGGAAAGGCAGATGAGAAAACAGACAGGGGGTTACTATAGAGTAAGGACAGGAACACGCGAGAAGGGCTCCAATCCAGTCGAGTCAAGGAAGAGAAGTCATGAATAAGCCATAAGATCTTAAATGTAGGTTGGCTACAGGACACCCCAAGAATATGAGAAACAGAGCTGTATCATTGAGCAGCAAGCTAATTCAGTAAGATTAAACCTAAGGTAGAAGGTAGAAAGTGGAAAGACACCTACAGAGGAAACTGACATGAGCCCAGGAAGTACCCAAAATGTCGAGGTTATTGTTTATCCAGAAGCAGTGAAGGATCACTGAAGAGTTTCAAGTGGAGCATCACTAGCATAAGTTACTGTTTTGAAAATGTTCCTTGGATCATAGCTAGCTCATGAATTTGAGAGGATAGAATAAAACCCAACCTTTCCTTCATCTCATCCTAACTACCACATTAAAAGCCCCATTCATTCTTCAAAGAGCATCCTAATCCATTCTCACCAGTCAACTAAAAATACAAATCAGATCAGGTGACTGCCCACTAAACAATGTCCTTACAGATAAACAATATCTTTAATAGGGGTCACAAGTTCATGTTCAATCAAATTCAAGGTGCCCAGCCAGTTTCAATACCACCTCTACTTCTTTGAGTCTTTTCCATGCTAGAGATGGTGGGGTTTCTTCTGGTTGCTCCAAGGGACCAAGCTCTTGTCCCACTCCTCTGGAACTATAAAAGAGTAAGCTTCTCTGCCTCGGAATTACTTAACATTGTATCCAGCTAATTTATGTCTTTCAGATTTCAGTTCAATCTTCTCTTTGACAAAAATATGCTGCTCTATTCCCTTGGCTTACCCATCTACACACTGGACACATTCATTACCTCCTTCTTCTACTCACACTTTATTGAACATGATTATTAATGTTTTTTTCTATTAGACCGAGTTTCTTCTTCCCACCCATCTTGTTAATCATAATACCCTCATTACCTAGCACAATACTGGTTCAGCTCATCTTTCAATCAATATATATTTACTCAATTAATGTGAAGGGATAATTAAGAGGATATGTCTAAACAGGTGTTAGAAACAAAGAGTGAACTTGAATTTTAAGTGGTCAGACTGTCACTGGACTTGGAAATTAAGTATAAATGAGGGGAAAGAATTAGAGGAAAAGGGAAGTCATTATGTGTCTGGTTCCCAAACGGTATATGAGCCTGGAGTGGTGCCACGTATATGGTAAAACACTCAATGAATATTTGTGTCAATGAAGTTGAACTGTAGAGATCACTGATCAGATTTCTGCCTTGGTGTAGTGTATGACTCCATCCCCTTAGCTAGGGATGTATGACAGGATGCATATATAGATAGGACTTCAAAAGCTATTACTCAGCTCTTTGCTTTCAAATAGACTATGCAAGTCTTCAAAATGATATCTATTAATAGAAAGGAAAACAGAGCATCAATGCATGTGAAGCATTATTGGACTGTTTTCAATTTAGTGCTTTAAATTTTAACCTGTCATTTTCATTGAAATTGTTTTATCTGATTGACTTCAATTAATGCTAAGGGTAAGAGATTATTTTCATTAGGCTGCTTCTGAATTGAAAATTCCACAAAATCATTTCCTTCTTCCTAGAGGGGAAGATTTAACAGAGATTCTCTTTGAAAGTTTTTCTTCTATAACAAGTTAAACATCTTGTCACTTCAAAAATGTAACACACAGGATTTCTCTTTGAGGTGATGATAAATTATCTGCAAGTAGATAGTGATGATGGTTGTATAACACTGTAAATGTACTTGTGCCAATTAATAACAGCTTTTAACTAATTACAATGGTAAATTTTATGTTATGCATTTTTATTACATTCAAAAAGTAACAGTAAGCTCAAATTCCCTGAATTAGAAGAATTTGACCATCTTATGCAACTCAGATATTTTAGAAATGTGAGAAGCTTCACTCTGCTGTGAGATGCTTTTGAAAAGCACAGCAGTGCAATGCTGTGGAGATTTTTGCTGGCAAAAAGATTTGGAACCCAGCATCTAAGAATGGAATGAAATTCAGGTTGTGTGTGACATGACTTTGAAAATAAGAAAGAGAGTTTTAGTAATAACAGAAAACAATCACTTCCCAGGCTATATAAGAAAAAGGTTGTCCTTGATTCTCTCCCTGTCTAATTCTATTTCCTTCTCAAGAGCTGTAATCTTAGTGAATTTGAACTCCCAATGCAATTCTGCACTTAAGAAATCCAAGGATGTGATCCATAGTATGGTTTTCAGCTTTGTCACAAGCAAGAACACATTCATTTATTATTTTCTTTCAGGGATTACATGTTTTAAAAGGTAATATATAGTATAAAACATGCAACCCTTCTTAGATGAAGTCTCCTATTTTTTACTTATTAATTACACACCACGTAGGTACCTACCTACCTCTTTCTCCTATGAGCATGGCGTAAGCAGTATTGCTGCATTCAGTAGGTATGACTACAGGTGAGAGTGAAGAATTAATTTTCTGGCTTATTTGTCTGTTTTTTTATCTCTAAATGTCTTTAGACATTTTTAAAACATTAGTATATGGAAATACTGCAAAGAGCTTTGACATGTCCATTGCTACCATCTAGAGTCTCTCTAATAAGAATTACCACCCCAATAATCATTGTTCATCAGCAAGTTTCAACAGAAATGTATGTCTCCTCAACAGAGGATACCACCACCTTAGCTGTACTCATCAAAATCATCTCAGGGACTCTTTCAAACTACACACATTTCTGAGCCCCTGCAGGGAAACTGGCACACCCTCTGTGGAGTAGTGGGGAGAGGTTACTATTGTTACTATTCTTTTTTGAGAATTTCTGCTATAATAATGAGCCACTCTTGTTGATGAGATTGCATTGTATCTTTCAAGTATATCAGAGCCAAGAAAAGGGTAAGAATCAAATGCTGATTTATACCTCCCTTCATGTGGTCTCACAGCAAAACAAATTTCTAATGGTAAATCATAGTCTCATTGCTGAGATAGGTATAATGGGCCAAGTAACAATGTATTAAGTACTGTGACAAATTGATGAGAAAAAATATTAAATTTCCAATAAAAATGAGCAACTATTATAGACAATTCCAAGGAAAAATTAAAATAACTAGTAAATTCCAGGAAGAGCAATGTTTCAACCTCACTGGGATCTGAAAAAGGTAACAATTGTACTATGGACTTTATCTTCTACTTCTAACCACAATGGAGTAGTATTGATTTAGATATCTCCTTATGCCTGAAACAACTTAAAAAATAGACAAACTGTAGGAAATAATGATTTTCAACACATGGATATCAGTCAGTGCAGACAGCGATTCCTGAGAGATAAGTTAATCACATAGGTGACTAGTCTAACACAGTCTAACACTTCAATTAGCTATTGAAGACAATAAAAGTTATTACAACTATATTCCATATATACTTAAAAATTTAAAGGGACACAGAAAATATAAAAGCGATCCATACATTAAAAGAGAGAAGATACTATAAAGATCCATGGTAGAAGTAAATATGACAGTGCATAGGGATAAAAATGCACTGAATGAGCACACCAGCAAGTTAGACTTTGTAAAAGAAGACTGTTAGTGAATTTAAACATACAACAATAAAAAAACACCCCAAGTACAATGAGAAAAGGATAATAAAAAATAAACAGAGCATGAGAGAATTAGTATGGCTGAATATACATGAATTTGGAACCCCTACAGAAGGATGAGAGCAGAAAAAAATTTGCTGGAACATTGACCAAAACTTTCCCTAATTTGATGAGGACTATAAACCGAAAAATCTAAAAGTAACAACAAACTCTAAACACAAGAAATATAAAACTACAACAATGCAAATCATAATAAAATTGTTTAAAACCAGTGATGAAGAAAAACTTAAAATCAGTGAAAGGAAAATGATATGTTGTAAGCAGAAGAAGAAAATTAGTATGACTGTAAACATGTCCCTGCTTGTGGGGGTTGGGGGGTGCTACAAGTGAGAAAAGAGTAAAGGATATCTTCAAAATACTGAAGCACACCATTATCCTATAACACTATACCCAGAGGAAATACCTTTCAAAAACAAATGCAAATTAAAGACTGTTTTAGGTTTGTCCTGTGTACTTTTCCTTTCTCTTCAAAATTATCTATCTTTAAAATAAAGAGGGAATAGTGTTATTGAATTTTAAGAAAAATAGATTAGTGAAAAAGAAAAAAGAAGCTGAATGATTCCAAATTCATATCTTTGGTCTTTTCTCTCAGACTCTTCTAAAAGTCACAATTGAATATAGCTTCTCAGATACCCACAAATATTAAATTTAAGAGGTTGCAATTAAGGTCATGATGCTATAAATGCTATAAATGCATACTTCTCATTATCCTCCATCTAAGTGGATGAAGACAGTAATTCATTATCATTCCAGAATTATTTATTGTGTATGTGCTATGTGATGGGCTCTGTAGTGAGCAGGGGAGTACAACAGTGAAGGTGTACCCTGCTTTTTAGCTGTCATCTGGCATTGTGATGGAGACAGACTGGCAGGGTACATGATAGTGGTCACATGGTAATATGAACAAGGCATTGCAAAAATATAGAGGAAAGCCACTGATGCAGGCTTGAATGGTCAGAGAAGTCTTTCCATGACAGAAAATTTGTTAACTGGGTCACAAAGAATGAGAAGGGTTAGGTAAGGAGTGTGTAGTAGGTTAAGTTTCAGGAAGAGATCTGTTGACACAAAGGTCAAGAGCTTCACTTATGGAATTGCAAGCAAATGTGTGAGAGTATAAGAAGAATTCTGATCTTAAAAATCCTTGCAAATCATTTAGAAATTGGAATTTGATTCTGTAGCAATGAGGAATAGTTCTGTTTTTTTTTTTTTTTTCTAGTGCTGAGGACCCATATAACCATCCAAAGATTCCTTTCCTGCATGTGAATAGTTTTCAAAGGCTCCTGAGTAGGGATACAGATGTGCCTTGTATTTGTCACCAGCACTGGCCTCTGTTGTGTTGGGTCTCCCCATTGACTGACAGTAGTTATGCCTGAGGATCAATCTGTAAATATCACCATCTGCTTGGGAAGCACATTCTTTTCCATCATGCTTCAAAGTTATCAAATCTCTCTGGCTGGACAGTCTGTTGTGAAATAAGGAAATTCTCCCTCTGCATTATGTTTGGTTGGGGTGGGATGGGGTGGTGATGAGGTGGTCCCCATAGCAAGACAGCCTTGGCAGAACCATCACAGAGTGTGCTGAGACTGCATAAAATAATAATAACCACATGTCCCTGGGACGCACTCCCACCTGAGTGATTGATTCAGAAAAGCTCCAAGTAAGAAAATAATAAAAAGAAAATTAAAAAAAAAGAAAAGTTCCAAGCAGCAGTTACCATGATGTCCTGGAGAGTTGTGGCTGCCATCCACAGCACCCCTGGAGAGAATGGACCTGTGTATTACATTCTTTCTCCCAACAGGTGGCTCTCCCTCAGGAAACCTTAGTCACTGGTTCTATTTTGTTTCATTGCCGTGCCTCCAAACTTACCACTTGGAGTGCCAATTACAGAAACCCTTTGAGTCTTCGTCCAACCCCTTTCTTCAGTAAGCTATGTTGGTACCAGAAATTTGGAGTGGAGGGGAGTGGAATCTCCTTTTTCTGCTCACAGTCAATCTATATTTCAGTTATTACCTAGGTAGGACACACATTGATCCTAATACAGCAAGTGGTATCAAGACTACCGATCAAATGTTAATAATAGATGTCCCTGGACAATGTGATTTAGGGTATTTTCTCTGATTTCTTCCTTTCTAAGTTCTTTCCCCCAGAAATATATTTTGTACAAGACATTGTACAAAAATACCTATTTTTTGTATAAGACATTGCATAAAAATAGCACCACTATGGTCAACTAACAAAGAATGGAGTGACTATTGATGAAATTGGGGATATAAGCATTGTTATAACATAGGGAGAAAAGATAATTTGCCAATATTAGTCAAATCTTTGCCACCATACTCTATGATCTTCAAGTTTTCCTCCAGATAGTCTTTCAAGGAAATTCAAATAAATACATAGTGATATTCGAGGCAGCATCATTTGCAATAGCAAATAACTACATTAACAGAGGAATGTTTAAGTAGATGTTGCTATATCCACATTAGGGATATGGCAATAACAATGATTTCTACTGATTTGTATTATATTCAAGATGCACTAAGAAAAGACAGGTGGTAGAATAGTTATTCATAGCATATACCACCTGAGGAAATGGAGAGACAGACAGACAGACAGACAGACAGACAGACAGACAGACAGACAGACAGACAGATAGATAGATAGATAGATAGGTAATTTGAATATGTACATAGTTTAGCATTGGTATCATTTTTCATTCATCATCTTGTCTTTTTTAAACTCTGAGCTCATTTGGACTCATTCATGGACCATGTGCTCAGGGTAATATTCTCCCAAGATACCAAAACCCTTTCACCAGTTCATGCATATGATGTTTCTTCTTCTCCAAAAATCCCTCCTCTTTTTCCCTCCTCATAGATTCTGTTTTCCCACTGAGGTTGCAGTGCAGTGTTTCCTTAGGAAGCTGTCTGCAGAGTTCTGCCCTGTCTGCATTACCTATTAGCACTTTTCACATTTCAATAGGTTTTAAATTTTGTTTTAATTTCCTTAGACAGGTAAACATCCCTCACTAAAAGAGAAACTTCTCCAAGATAGGAAAGCTATGACTTTATATTTTTATATTTCAGAATCTAGAGCTATGCTGGGCACCTAATAAATACTTGCCAAATGCTTGCTATTAAAAAAACAAGGAATGACCTTTCTAAATATAAAAGTCTAACCTCCTAGAAAAAAAAGAGAATTAGCATCAGCACCCAATCTTTCATAAACCTGGAAATCTTTTAAAATAAAAGGCTGATTTTTAGAAAAAAACCTGCAAATCAGGAAAATGTGGAGCCCAATATTAGTGAAATAAGGTTTAATCAAAATGGTCTCTGAAGTAAGTGGATATATTAAGTAAATGTCCTGACTTAGTCATTACTTTAAAGAAATTATTCTGCATTGAACCATAAGAATTACTTTCTATTTCAACTATTTCTCTGCTTTTACTTATATGAGGAAAAGATACAAATGAGTAGATGTTATTGGCACTTGTCAACTCTAATTATAAATCTTAATTTAAAAGGAAGCTAATGATCACAGCATTGGTTAAAGGTCAACTATATTATACTTTTTTTTTTTTTACTGGAATTTCTATTCTTGTCTTGCTTTCTACTGTAGTTCAGACACCAAGACAGTCTAAGGAAAGGAGCAAAATTTGATTGGCAGCTAACGCTAATGTTCACCAACCCTCCCCAAAGAGACTCCAGTGGAATGTGAATAATGATATAAATCATAATGGAAAGTGAAAATCATTCAGTTTCTACATACGGCATGTGCCACTTGGCTTCCCAAATGCAGGAAGTCTGAGGATGATTGATGGGTATGTGTAGTGCAGATCAAAGTGGTGTGTCTCCGAGTCAACTCTGTCTTCAGTGAATCACAATTGTGTCCTTTTGTAATGCTAATAATGCAATGATACAGATAAATGACGATGCATTTTTAAATTTCCATGGACAGTTGCAGTTTCAAATATTTGATCCTATTACCCTAGGAATATACCAAACATTCCAACTTTGTTTCTAAGAATACAGCCAAATACTTTGGAGCTTCAGACTAATTAGTATATTATAATTTATGAAGAATATTGTTTTACTTCTGGGTTAAAGTTAGGTTGGTTCTAGCAAGTCCTCCAAGTAAACTATGGAACTCATTTGGAGTAAAAAGTGATTTCTGTGGAACAGATAGATGATCCATGGAGGACTCCTGTCCTTCTCCTTCCACATTTCCTCAGTACTGACTAGTATCATTCCTTATTCAAAAGAGACTTTCAGTGAGTATTTGTTGAATTAATTAAAAGAATGGGGTTAAGAAAAATTCCTTTAAGTCACTCAGAGAAATTGACTTCTTCTTCTGATACTTTAATTTTGCACTTGCCAAGGATTTTCTTTTTTGAAATCATTATTTTTCTTTATTTTATTTTAGATTTTATACCATGTATGGTTGTCCATGCCCCCTCTTCTCCCTGACAGCCCCCTCTGGTTGCTCCACCTCCTTTTTCATTGCTGTTTGTTGGGCCATGTTTAGCCCTTTGGTCTTGTCTATTACCACATCACCAGGACTTAGGCAGTGACCCTGCTCCCTCACGGCACAGCCTCAAGGCACACTTGCATGTTCAGCATACCAACACCCACTGAGTCTGCCATCCACTGCCCACCCTGCTCTTGGGGCCTCAAATAATTTCTTTGATACTCCATTTGTTTGCTTTTGTGGCATTTGTCCTAGAAATTAAAAGGTGTCTTTGTTCATGTTTATATTGGATTTCAAAATTCAAATGTTTGCAATGAAGAAAAATGTGGCTAAAAACAAACTTTCTATGCTTTGTCCCTAAATAACCCAGTGATTAAATAGCATCAGTTGAATGTGGCATTTTACTTGTCATTTCTTATAAAGAAATTTTAAGCTTCCTCTGAGTTTTAGAAATGAAGAAAAAAATTAGAGTGAAGATGTTCATTGAATTTTTTTCAAATTTTCTGTCATAGTAGGAAGATTTGGAAAGTTTGTTACACAGAAACCACAGGAATCTCTTTAAAAATCTGGTCACAGTGCTCTAAGGCTTAAGATTTTTCAGTGGTTTCTTGTTGACCCTACAAAAAATTCAGAACTCTCATTCAGCCTGTAATTCTTTCTCATCCCTACCCAATTCACTGAGCTCATCTTGGATCCTTTGTCTCCTGTCCTTGCACATATAAGTGTCTTGCTGTGGGACTTACCTCCTGAGCAGCTTTTTACATGCTCTTCTCTATCAGCAGTATTCTTCCTTCCAGCCAGTACCACCTGGGCCACCTCTAATTACCTGCACACCTCCACCTGGTTGACTGCTTGGCTTTTAGCTTTCAGTGTAAAAATCACTACCTCACATAAATGCTTTTCATGTTTCTAATATTTCCCCTTAACAGTTATTTCCATATTATCTTTGTAACTGAACTGGGTGTTCTCTGAGAGCAGGGACTTTGTATAACCTTGGCATAGGGGTATCTTTACCCAAACACATTGCTCAGCATTTGGTACTATGATGTGAGTGTTACACTCAGTGAGACAATGTTGTTGCAGATAAAGTACTAGAAATGATCAGGGTTCAGATGTGATTTATCTACTTTTTAGGATGAATAACCACTAATCTTTTTCTTTTGCCTTTGACTCAATGCTTAAGGTTATAACTGACCAAAAGCGAGTAAGGACTTTTAGCTCTGAAGAAAGCATACCAGAATAAAAAACCAAAATCTTTTCTTTACAAAAATTGTACTCATTGTCTATTTGTTAGCCCGTAGACTTTAGCAATGCCGTTTCATTTGTTCAGGTTTATAAATCTAGGCAGTTTAACAGTTTAGCATTTTAGGCATGAAGGAGTGAAGATAGAAAGTAAGATGCCTGAAAGTGAATGTGGAGTCTAACTTGCTGTCAGTGGAAGACTGTTAGGGAGACTCAGGTCTCTCTCCAACCATGGCTCCCAAAAGAAATAGTGAATCTACCTACTGACCTGAGCTCTTGGAGAGCTTAGGGTCAGGACGTTTGGTCTTTCTATCTCTGTGGTTATTCAGGAAGACATGGCAAATGCTTGGAGAAATTTTTTTTTGTACTTTACTGTTACTGTTTCTAAATATTGTTATATACTTTATCATAACTAAAGTAGATGTAGAGGTATACTTAAATGACATTATTGAGGCATAATTCTCAAATCATAGCAGTTCATCTACTTAAATTTTACAATTCAAAGGCTTTTAGTATTTTCATAGAGTTGTTAGATCATCACTTAAGAGTATTTTCATCATCCTATAAAAAAGACCCTATATGAATTAGCAGTCATTACTGTTTAACTTCCAATCTCCCAACCTTAGACGACCATTCTTTGACTTTCTTTCTCTATCAATTGCCTATTTTGGATATCTCATGTAAATTAATTCATAGTTTTTCTTTTGTGACTAGCTTCTGACTTAACATAATGTTTTAAGATCTGTCCAAGTGCATGTATTAGCACTTTATCCTTTTTATAATTGAATAAATTGAATGATATTCCATTGCATGGATATGCCACATTTTATCTGCCCATTCATCAATTAAACATTTAGATTGTTCTACTGTTAGGATACCAAGAATAAAGCTGCTCTGAACATTTGCGTCTACTTGTATGGTCGTATGTTTTGAGTATCTTTTGGATATATACCTAAGAATGGAATTGCTAGGTGGTTTTTTAAGTCTTTGTGTAACCTTTTGAGCCAGCCACAAAATGACTATTCTATTTTACATTCCTGCCAGCAGTACATGAGGTTTCAATTTCTCTGCAACCTCACCAACACTTTTTGTTGATTTTAAGTCTATCCATCCTAGTTGTAGGATGTGGTATCTTATTGTGGTTTTCATTGCTTTTTTTCCTGGTGGTTAATGAAGTTGTGCATCTTTTAATGTGTTTTATTTGCCATCTGCATATTTTCTTGGATATCTATGCAAATCTATTGTCTTTTTTAAATTAGTCTTTTTGTTATTGAGATGTAAGAGTTATTTATATATTCTGGACACAAATCCCTTATCAGCTACATTTGTAAATATTTTCCATTCTTTTATCACTTTGATAATAGTATTATTTGAAGTATAAAAGCTTTCAATTTTGATAAAATCCTGTTTATCTAGTTTTTCTTCTGTCATTTGTATTTGTGGTATTATATCTAAGTAGACAATTTCTGACCAAAGTTCACAAAGTTTTGTTCCTAGTTTTTTAAAGGGTTTTTATTGTTATTATTATTATTACTATTTGGATTACTTCTAGGTCATTTTGAGTTCATTTTTTATAGGATGTCAGGAAAGGGTACAACTTCATTTTTTACATGTGAAAGCCTTATTTTCCCAAAACCATTTGTTGGAATGACTGCATTTCACCATTAATTTGCCTTGGTAGCCTTGTTAACATTGAATTGGCCACAAAGCAGAGGGTTTATTATTTCACTGAGATATACACATTTATGTATATACATACATAACACACACATATAGCATTTTAGTAATGCTAAAATATTTATCAAGGATAAAGACAAGGACATAGTCTTATGGCAATAGCAAAGTTTCTTGATTAATTAGCGTTATGGTAAGTTTTGAGATCAGGAAGTATAAATCTTTAAACTTGATTCTTCCTTTTTCAAAATTGTTTAGGGTATTTGCATTTTCATGTGAATTTTATTATCTACCTTTAATTTCTACAAAAAATCATCTTTAATTTTGAGAGGAATTATAGAATCTGTAGATCAATTTGGGAATATTGCCATCTTAGCAATATTAAGTCTGCTCTGAAAACATGGAGTGTCTACCTAGTTACATAGTTCTTTAATTTATTTCAGGAATATTTTGTAGTTTAAGCATGTACATTGTTTGCTTCTTTTTTGTTAAATTTATTGATTTATTTGTTAAATTTATTATTCTATTCCAAAAAGAAGTACTTTATATTTTTTGATGCTATTGTTACATATTTACCTTCAATTACTATGCAGAAAAAAACAGATAAGTAAGCTAAAGTGGAATAGTTTTATAGGGTTCTTATAAAATCTTACCTGATCTTTTAGTCTCCAAAATGTGTACCCTCATTAAAACAAACAAACAAACAAAAAAAAAAAAAACATTGAAACTAAATATATCACTCAATGGCTCAATGACTCACTGAGAGGGACATTAAACACCAGAATAAGCCTGTCTTTCTTACAATATAAGATCCTAGAGTTTCATAATCAGGTTCTAAAATTAAGCAAGATTATGAATTAATTGTACAAAGATGGAATGGGCCACCTTAGGAATGATATCCTACCATATTCATTAGTATGACCTGAGCAAGTACCTAACTTTTTTGGACTCTAGTTACTTCATGTGTAAAATCAAAGGGTTAAACCAAGTGATCACAAAAGCCCCTTATAATAATGTTGCATTATTTCATATTGATTATTGCATTATTAACTATGACTAATGAAAAAAATGACAAGTGATAATTTCTTCCCCCAAATATGCAATTCTTCATAAGAAAGCATTGTGCATAAGAACTTTGTCTCTTTCAAGGCTATCTGCTAATGCTTACCCTATAATGCTAATGTAATGTAACTGTAATGCTAATTACAGTTAATAAGTATGTCAAACTCTATGACTATTCTTAAACCTCTCTTCTAATTTTTCTCTGTATTGTCTACAAATATTACATATTTATTTTGAGTTCAAATGTTATTTTCCCTTCCTTATTGCTCATTTTACCATTTATGTATCTTTGGTGTTCTGCAGCCCCTATTTTCCAATTCAG
This sequence comes from Uropsilus gracilis, assembly GCA_004024945.1. Taxonomy (NCBI): domain Eukaryota; kingdom Metazoa; phylum Chordata; class Mammalia; order Eulipotyphla; family Talpidae; genus Uropsilus; species Uropsilus gracilis. The sequence continues at coordinate 74,554 of PVHY01002365.1, read as the reverse complement.
AAAATTCTTTAGAGAAGGCAAGGTAAACAATTGCCTAAGTGGTACATTGTGATTTCTAGCAGCTAGATGTAGTTGCTAAAGTCCCTGACTTGTTTACCAATCCCTGAAAATTCTTTATTAAGAACTGAAATGACACTGACTTTAAAGAAACATGTTTGACTTTAAATTCATAATAAACTGATTTTTAAGTTAAAAAAAAGTATGAAAGTATAATATAAAATTTACAGTAAAGTATAATAATAAAATATTTTAATCATTAAAGGAAGAGGCACTGAGTGTCTCTGATCTGAGAGGTGGTAAAAATGAATAATAAAAAGGGGGCAGGCATAGGAAAGAGACTAATAGACTTAGCACAACTAGTAAACAACAAAGAGTGGGGTTTGAGAGAATGGAAGGGGCACCAGAGGGGGGAGGGAGAAGTACCCAAAAGAACACTTACAGAGGTTGTGATCTAAAGGACAAAATAAATTAATTAGTTAATTAAAAAAATTAAAAAATATTTTTAAAAGGGGGAGCAAGCTGGACACCTGTGTGAGGGAGCATTTAGTGGCATTATGAAGGATAATATAAGTACTCTGAGGGCCCCAAAGATAAATTTTGACAAAGAAACCAATTTGCCTTTGGGAAAGAGGAAAGAGGGAGAGAGAGATTATGACTCCTAGGTAAATTGGCAAATATATATGAAATATATCTATAAAATATGAGAATTACAATTTAAATGATAATAGGAAAAATAGACTTTAGGAATCATAGTGCGTTAGATGCTACATTTCCCAAGATGTTTTCTGAACAGAATGCTAAAATAGCAAACAAGAGATTGCATATATACACAAACATATATAAACACACACATCGAAATCCAATATATGCACACATGTGTATACATGCATATTTGCACGTACATATACATACACATTGCCAACACTATCTAAGTATCATTCACTATTCATGAATATTTTTGGGTGTCTGCTCTAAGGTAAGGGGTATAGCAATAAATATATTGAGGAGATTATGTTCTAGGGAGACTGTTATATTAGACTTTACTGACCATGGCACCTAACATTAAGAAGCACACAGGGTATGCTTCCCATATTCTGGTGATAATGTGGAATATGTTCTGTATTGATCAGGGTTTCTTAAGGGGAGCAAAGTTTCCTTATTATTATAGAAGAAAGAACTTCTAGAAATTGAGTTCACACAATTATGAGGAGCTAGGAAATGAGAGTCTTATGGTGGAGTTGGAGTCATTAACCATCCAGAGAAACCCAACCATGAAGAAGAGCTGAGGGGACAGAGGCAGGAAGTCACTGTTTATGCTGGCTTCAGTCAACTTTGTGGGTGGAACTGAGGTAGCTGGTAGTGAGCAAATGAGAAGAAACTGGACACAAATCAGCTGGAACTGACCAGGCACCTCTACATCCATCCCTTCCTTTCTTGACAGTAATGACCAGCAGGAAAATAGTGACTCCACCATTCCCACTTTCCATCCTCATGCAGCTTAGACAGCTCAACACAGCACAAAACACAATACCTGCCAACAAAACAATATGTGTGTGACAGACCATAGGTCAGTCCTTGTGTTTCCTGCTTCTGAATGTCCATAACTTTGTATAACATCTCCCCCTGTACAGGGGGCCTGTGACTTGCTTTAATCAGCAGAATACAGCAATGGTAACAGACATCCCTATGATTCTGTTATAGAAGACTCGCTCTTAACAGACTAGATTGAGAGAGGTTCTCCTGATGACCTTGAAGAATAAACAGCCATGCTGTGAAGTACACAAAGAGAACACATTTGGAAGGGGTGGTATGCCTCAAAAGAAAAAATCAATCAAGGGATCTAAAATTCTCACTTCAGCTTCAAATTTCATTTTTTCTTGTTTTATGCTAGTACTGGTTTTCTCAACCTCAGTGCCAGTGACATATCAGTTTGAATAATTAGGTAGAAGAAGCTATTCTGTTTATTGTTGGAAGTGTAGTGCCATCTTTGCCTTCCACTTACTACTTATTATCTCTTGTACCACTCTCCTTCAGTTTTAACAACCAAAAAAAAGTCTCCGGATATTGCCTGTTGGCCAAAGTTGCTCTGGATGAAAACCACTCTTCTACAGTAAGAGCTAAGCACTAAGTTTTGTGTAACCAAGAGGATCTTTGCAATGAGAAAAATATGTCTCGGGCACAGTAATTCCCACATTAGAAAATCTTTTTTTTTCTAAGCACAACCTCCCAAAAGTAAAAAGTGGTATTTGTAACTTTAGGTTCAACAGCTTTTTCACTTTGTTCCCCAGCTGATAATGGAGAAAGTACTCATGCCAATACACTACAGCTACAACTTGTTTAGAAAAGTCACCTATATTTTTAACAATGCATGTAGAAGCATTTCACTCAAGTACTAAGGAATACAGTGTGGATGTAAGTGCTATTCAAATAAATTTTATTCTGATAGAGAACTGATGAAAATACAGACCTTGGAAAACTTTATAAAATACTAAGTATACAATGATCTTTCTGAAATATTTGCTTGAACTCCAGAATCTCTTCTCATTACATCTTGGCAAAAGCTGCAGTGCTGCATAAAGTATCATAGCCCAAGTGATGGATGAGATTCTACTGATAATATAAAATCCTACAAGTGGCATCATTAAGCACAGAATTACTTTGAAACCGATAATGTAGATAGAGTGCAGCTAACATAACAAATTCTTTAATAATAAAACTTTTAAAGTTCAGAGTGTGAATGAATGAATGAATGAACTCATTCATGATACCTGTCTCTTTGAGACTAGCAGGCACTACTATCATTGTTAGAGCTTTTAAAGTCAAGGGGAATGGATTATGGGCTATCACAAATGACTGAGTCCTTATTTAGTGGAAGAGACAGAAGAAGATGGATGACTGGGTGTGGAAGTGTTATGATTGCATCATGCACAGGACACTGTGGAGAAAAGAGGGACAGCACCCAACTCAGCATGGAGATGAATGAAGGATGCATTTGTATCCATCAAGTGGAGAAAGTAGATAATTGTCCTGTGAGCAGAAAAACGAGTGAATTTGAGAATTGCGACTCAAGAAAGCCTGAAGGAGAGAACAGGTGTCTCCTTGTGAGATTGGGGAGCAAGAAGGTGTCAGGTGATAATGATTTATAAGAAATTCTAACTATGCCCTGATGGAAATGTAAACTACTCTGGAATTCCTGTAGGACTGTGACATGTTAAAATTTCCATTTTCATGGTAGTTGGATTCTGGGTAGAGCTTGGGCTGAACCTGGACAAATTGTAAGGCAGGAAAACCAATAGGTAGCTCAAGCATGAGTAGTGCCAAAGGCATTCATCCAAGTTTACCCAAAGATAGCAGGGATAAAGAAAAGAGGACAGAGAATTTGGGCAAGTCTCACCTCCATGGAACTGATCCATCAATTCCTTCAGAAACTGCCTCTTAAAAATAGAAGAAAAGAGAAAATTTAGCCTATTTGTGTTCTGCAGGATGTAATATACACCTAGAATACATTCCTGGGGAAGATGATGGCATATTGAAGTTGCTGGCCTCACATCCTCTACATGTTCAAAGAAGATTGCTGCAGAACAAAGCCAATAACTTCTAAAGGAAAAACAGACGGTTACTGTGCACGCTGTGGGTGTCTGAAAGAGGATGTCCCAGAAGGCAAGCAGGTAGCCCACCTGGGGCATGGGTTACCATGTTAGGGTCTTGCCATTTCTACTCTTGTAGAAATGCTGCTTGTAGGCTCTGCTGATTTGTCTAGATGGTTAATCGATGATAAAGGAACCAACAGTATGCAATGAAAAAGGAAAGTCTTCAACAGATGGTGCAGGGAAAACTGGACAGCTACAAGCAGAAAAGTGAAACTAAGTCACTATTTTACACCATGCACAAAAAAATCAGCCTAAAATGGATTAAAAACTTGTAAGAAACACTAAAATATGTAGGAAAAAAAAACATGGGCAAAATCCTTTATGTAATTTTATTCAGGGTTATCTATGGGGTTTTAACTCCAATAGCAAGGGGAAAAAGCAGAATAAATGAATGGGACCACATCAAACTGAAAGGTTTCTGTGTGGTGAAAGAAACTTATTAAAATAAAAAGACACCATACTGCATAGGAAGAAATATTTACACATCATACATCTGACAAGGGGTAAATATCTACGATCTATAGAGAACTTTTACAGCTCAACAAAAAAAAAAGAAAACAAAGAACCTATAAAAAAATGGGTAAAAGAGCTAAATACACATCTCTCCAAAGAACACATACAAATGGCCAATGGGCACATGAAAAAAATGCTCAACATCACTTATCAGGGAAATGAAGATCAAAACCACAATAAGGTAACACCTCATTCCAGTGAGATTAACCCTATCAAGAAACAAAAATCAAAAAGACAAGAAATTTTGGTAAGGTGAAAAAGAAACCCTCAAACAGCATTGATGGAAATGTTGATGGGCCAGTCCCTATGGAAAACAGTGTGGAGGTTCCTCAAAATATTAAAAATATATCTATGTGACTCAGCAATTCCACTCATAGGTATCTACCTGAAGAGTGTAAAATCACTAATTTGAAGGAATGTATGCACTCCTTGGTTCATTGCAGCATTATTTACAATATCCAAATTGAAACTGGATTAAGAAGATGTGCTAGACACACACACAATGTATTGCTACTCTGCTATTTTAAAAAAGATGAACTCTTGCCATGCTAAGGGAAATAAGTCAGAAAGAGAAAGACAAATCCTGGATAATTTCTTTTGTATGTAAAATATAAAGAAGCAAAGGAACTGACAAAACTGAACCAAAACAAACTCTAGAAATATGACAGCAGAATAGAGGCTGCTAGAGGAGGAGTTAAGGAATAAGTGGAAACAAAGTGGGGAATGGGCCCGAAGGCCTAGGGTAAAGGACTGTGGATGCGTTGATGGTGGGTAGTGTGATCACATACATTTGAGAAAGTATGAAGCTATTCCTCTGGATCATATAGAGTGTTGCAAATCATCATTACCTCTAAACAGAAAAAACAAATAGAATACATTCCTAAATGTCTTAAGTAAATGCTTTAGAAGTATATATTTGCTACCCTCATATGAAAAGATGTTGTTAGAGATACATATTCACTAAAAAGGAATTATCATATTTTGCAAATTAATCTGTTTATGATTGCCAAACATTGCCCTTAGTATATTGAAAAGAATCACCAATGTAGATAAGCCTATAAACCTCACTTCATTGTTCTCTCCTAAATCTGGTTGCATATATCAGTCAGTATAGCAAACAATAAATAACCATACTTACCTTTGTGCCAAATAAATATGGCTTGATTTGATTATATTTCAACTGGCAGAGTAAAAACCCATAAATGTGAAAAGTAGCAAGATGATCTCACTAGGTGTATAAACACAAATTTGGAGGAATATATTTATTGGGATGTCAAGGTGCTCTCCTGCTGTGATAAAAATGTTGTCTAGGTACTTCACACCACTGAGTTGGCACTAATTTTTAATTTTAAGCAAAATTTGTGGATGGATTTCAGACCCAACAAATGGACTGATTTTAAAGTGATAACAAACAGAGATAGACTGTCATAACTTTATGTATATAAATCAAACCCCTGAAGACTCAAGAATTTAGAATTGGTTTGCCCAGAAACCACGAGAACCATATTAATCAACACCTAAACCATTTAAAATGGAATGTACTCTAGATCAAGTCTGAACTGGCAGAATTGCCCCAATTGTTTCTATTTTCAAGTTATCTAGGCCGATTTAAAGTTTAAATACATTTTCAAGCTTAATTAGATGAAACACTTAAATTATACAAGCATTTAAAACTTAGCTGGAAATTGAAAAACAGATACCATGAAATCCCTAGGTAAAAAGAAAAATCAAGCAACATCTGCTAATCCCATTTCTTTATCACTTGGGAGGGATGTGTTTATGAAGACCCAAGTCTTTAAATAACAAATGCTTTTGTAATGATTTTTTCCAACTTTCTGTGCAATACTGCTGATCAGTGGTGGGTCTGCAATCCTCACAAAGTTTTTACCAAAACAATGTTTTGTGAAAACTTCAGAATGAGGCTGCACCCACTGCAGATATTTGGTTATCATTTCTTGGAACTTGGAAACTCTGGGGAGGTAGGAGAGAACCTAATTCTGACATGGGTTGTGCCAGGGTCCAGAATGTTTACTATTTTGGTGTGAATTCTATAGTGAGTCATTTATAAATGTCTCCCTGACATTTATCAGTGCTGTTTTATAGTGGTGGGAAAAAAAAAACTGCTTTTAATAAGTTATGGGAAAATTGTTGTTATATGCCATGTAGTTGAGTATACACCTACTCAACATACAGTGCTGAATGAATTAATCAAGGAGAGCATTCCTACTCCCAAAATGAAGCATAAGGAACATTTCAAAAATTCTAAGAAGATTTGAAAATCCTCTGCCTTGGCCTCTCATCCTGCAACACACAGTTTTAAAACTAAACTGAGAACCTCAGATCCAATAATTTGCCCATGGTCATACAGTAAATTTAATAGTGAGAACTACAAATGCCATGCAAGTAAGAGGATATTATTAATTTTGTTTTCCTTGATCACCACAGAGTCTGCTGACTATTATCCTCAGTTGTCACTACGTCTTCCCCTTTGCCTGCATATTACAGGTATTTAACAAATATGTGTGAAATTATTTTGTTCATTCATTATTTTATTTATTCGATTTATTTATTTATTTACATTCATTCTGTATATAAATATCTATTCTGATCAGGTATCAGATGTATCACCACTTGAGTCATTTTCTTTAAATTAAATAGATTATAATCATATGTATGTTTGCATTGCCTGAGTTAGAATTAGCATTTTTATATACAATCACATCTTTAGCCACTCTAGAACAATATTCAGCTTCCAGCAGGATTTTCTAAGGGGAATTCTTGTGGATAGTTAAATCTTTGAATCCCAAAGCCTGTTTAGTCCACTCTGCAGTGCTGCATGTGACCATGAGATCCTTGACTGAGTAACTGAAACCATCCATTCATCCTATCCTATTTCATCACGGGGTAGAAGAACTGCATTCTCATCAACTGCAGCTAACTGCAAACTACTACCAATATCTTGGAAAAATTCAGCAGTATATGTTAAATAACAAAATGATTTTATCCAGTAAACTCATTTATAGAGATATTGCCTAAAGAAATGAGTTGAGAGATTCAGAACACTTTTTTACAACATAATCTGTACCAGCAAAACCCAGAAACAACCTAAATATGAAGGTGGAACCCATGAGAAACTAAATTAATTGCAGTGTAACCAGGCAAACTTATCTGCAGATAGAAATTATATCAGCTCCTGTGGGGCTACCCTACAACCCTTCCTTTGGGGAATTCAGGGTCCTTGATTCTATTTGTTTTATAACAAACAAACCAAAGAAACTACTACCATTCAAGGGAACCCTTAAGGCTATGCTGACTGAAAGGAGTATCCATAAGTCATTCAGGACCAGGGTTCTTTTGTGAGGTGGAAGGGCAGGTGTGGGTGCCTGACAAAAAAAAAGACCTGTTGCCTTGTGAGACTGCATGCTGCTGTAAGAGTATTGAAAATCAGCAGTAAGCCTACCAATAAAGAAGCCAACACCAAGGAAAACAGGAGAGCAGATAGAGAATTCTTGTCAGTATTGTTTGAGACCATGGGTCCCTGTACTGAAGCTAGTCAGGCTGGCTTTGGACACCCAGTTATATAAGTCAAATGCCTCACTTTCTTTTTCTTAAATTCATAGCTGGAAAACTCTTGCAACCATAAAAAATGATATTTTATGTGAGTATTGAGATATACATCATATGAACTCAATTTCTATATATAAACATTTAAGGAACATTAAAGGGCTTATCTTGTGGTAACATTACAAGATAATCAAAATATTTACTTTCAAATATTCCTCACTTAAAAGTATTTACCAGTATGTTAATTTCCTGGCGATTGAGTATGCAAAAAGAAAATGTCTGTTGAATAAATATAGGTGTGTAGTTCACAGATCACATGTGAGAATGTAAATTGGCATAGCCCTCACTGAGGGAAACTTGGCAATGTTTCACAAAATTATACACCTTTGACACAGTAACATTCAGTTCTAAGAATCTATCCCAAATGTTCAATAGCAAATATATGAGGAGGTATATGTAGAAACCTATTCATTATATCATATTTGTAATAAATATTTGAAGACAACCATTTGAATAAGCTAAGATACAGTCACACTGCTGAATATAATGTAGATATAAAAAAAAGCAAGAAGGAAAATCTTGATATACTATAGTACATGGAAATCTACAGGACACATAATTTAAATGAAAAAATAACATGCAAAAGAGAAAGCAGTATATATAATGAGTGAGATATATAAAGCATATAACTGTGAGATATGGGTGTGTGTGTGTATGTGTATCTTTTTTTTGGCAAAAATAAATAATGGAAGACTAAACTAAAACTAGTACCAATGACTACTTGTCAGGTGAAATCAAAGGAAAAACACAGTAAGATACCTGCTGCAACAGATCATATTAACAAGACAGAAATTATGAAGAGTTGGCAAAGATGAGGAACAAATGGAACTCTTAGACAGTGCTGGAAGAAGTGTAAATTGGAACATCCACTTTTAGAAACTCTTTGGCAATATCTACTCAAGTCTGAACATATACAAACCACATAATCCAGCAATTCTTCTGCTGAGAATATACCCACCAGAAATATATATATATATGTATGTATGTATGTATGTATGTATGTATGTATGTATGTATGTATGTATGTATGTATGTATTTATTAAAAGATGCATACAGGAATGTTTTAAGAATCACTGCTGGTTAAAATAAAAAGACTTGAAACATTTCTTTCCATCTTCAGCAAGAAGAATAAATAATGGTATACTATAAGCAACACAATAGAATATGTTAACAGTATGAAAAAGAATAAATATTTCTAGCTTCTATACAACATGGATGAATCTCTTAAATATATTTTTGAGTGAAATAAGCATCACACAGAACAAACTGTATTATTCGACTGATTTATAGTTTCACATAAATCTGCCAAGACTATGTCTGAAGTCAGAAGAGCATTTGTTTCTAGGGAGAACTGAGAAGGGCACAGGGCAATTTCTGGGCTGCTAGAAATTTTCTATTTCTGAACCTCAGAAGTGGGTGCATGGGTATATTCAGTTTATGAGAATTCATTAAGCTGTGCACTTGTAATGAAAATGGTATATGTATTACTTTTAAAATTGTTTAAAGGCTCACAATTATATCTGAAGGGAGTGAGCAAGCAAGGTGAAGAAGATAGGATAGGAAGCAGGGCTTTTCTGAGTCTACCTAGTTAAATCATCCTGGCTTTGGAATCATTTACATGTTTTAAATATTCAAAAACAAATTCAATAAAAGAAAATATATATGCATATACTAAATGGAAGTAATTAAAACTGCTTGACCAAGTGTTAAATCAATTCTTATACATATAAATAATCTATATGTATATCTAAGTATGCTTTTAAAGAGTAGCCTTTGGGGCAGGTAGTTCTATTGGGATTTAATATAAGTCTCAAAATGGACAAAGAAAAGTCCTCTGAAATGCCAGGAAGATAATAATTCTAGATTTGGTCTAGCAAGTTGGAAAAAGAAAATCATGAATGCTGAAAGCTCAAAATCTCAAGTGGTAGGGAAACAGAGGAGGAAGATAGAAAAATGAACATCTGGAAAAGCACTCATTATCCCAAACAAGCAGATGTACTGCAGTTAGGAATGTACTAACCTAATGGCCTTTGGAATTGACAAAAATGTGTTTGAGAAGCTGAAACATGAAGGCAGGTGGCTCTGTGAGCTAAGCAGTTTGTTCAGTGCCCATCGCAGCCCCACCCGCTCAGCTGCAGCTCACTTAGTTTCTCTGCCACTTAAAGTGACCACCGCGGAACTGTGCAGAAAGGTGAGGGGCAAAGATAGGGAAGCAGTTCATAAATGTTTTCTTTCATGAACTTTACTTGCTTCCAGGATGTAAGGCTGAAAATTTTCCCAAATGACCCTAACCTACTGGAGGGCGGGGAAAAGGTGGGAAGCCTAATCTTCTCATATTTTTGCATTTAGTAGTGAGTGAAAAATTTGATGTATTGTAATAGCAAAGTAACCTTAGCAAGAAAGGGAGAGGCAAGAAAGGTATTGTACAGTTATATACATTCAACAATCTGATTCTTATATATAAAGAATTCCAACCCCCAATGGATCTTACAGCATAGATGGGGGTCATCCTTATATAGGGGGTGGGATTCAAGTCCTGTTCTGCACCTTTCTAATTTGTAACCTCAATCATTTTTATCAATATCCATGGACCTCAACTTTCTTTATCTGTAAAATGACAAAGAGCCCTGTTGATGTTTCAAGGAAGAGATTCAAAATTGGCACATGATGTATTTAGCAATGTAAGGACTTAGCATGTGACTTCAGAATGCTAAGGTTACTTTGTTATCACAATAAATCAAATTTTCACTCACTGCTAAATGCAAAAATGCTACATGGAATAGATTAAAATGTATTGACTATATGCTAGATGCTTCACTAAGCATTAAAAATAACATAAGATTCTATTTCTTTTCTTTATTCTTTATAAAACTCTTATAAAGTTATGGATGAGGAAATGATGTTCAATACCACACACTTAATAAATAGCAGGGCAAGGATTTGAACCCATTCTCTGGCTCAAGAGTTTTTTTCTGTATTTATAAGAAAAAATTCATCAGGATGCAAAGGGAGCCAGACCAGGGGGATGGACTGTGATTGTCAAGTAAGCGTTCATCACTTGTTCATAAGTACACACACCACACACACATACACAAACACACACACTCACTAAGAACCAAGCAAAAGGCTTATTCCCTCTCAGAATGGACAAAGACCATTCTCTTTAGAGGATGGAGATGGGGAAAATGAACAAGTGGGCAGGTTGGATGACAGCTCCTGAAACAATGAGTGAAAAGGATTTTTAATATAGAGGAAGACATCATCAGTCTTTCTAAGTCTTCTGGGTGAGACTGAGATCAGACTTCTTGGGGCCAGGGTGTAGAATTCTTAGGCCAAAGAGTCTATAAGCTAGAATATTGAAAAATGCAGACAAGGCTAATCATTGCTGTGGATATAAGCCTGGGTAGGGTCACGCTGATGTTGAGAATTCGAGGCTGATTGTGGGTGCAGGTGGAATATGAGCCAGTGCAGTTGGGGTTGGGCAGTGAGGAAAATAAACTGTTGATTTTCATTTGTTCCCAGGACAGTGGCTATTATGTACAGTCTTGGTTTTTGGTAATTGATGTAATGAAGAGCAGGTATTGGTTCACAAAACTTTCAATGTATTTTTTGAATCACATTATTAAATGTATGTTTTACTACCGATGATGGCCAAAATATTTCTAAATCTACTATTTTAGGGAATAAAGATTTACTGGAAAATTATATCTTGGTCAGTGGTAGTTATAGAAGTAAATTACCATCATTGATTAGGAGAGCTTTATGGTGGACATATGCCAGAGACCAGCCTCACCTTGATAAAAATCACTGTATTTCAGGGTCTTTTTCATGATTCTAAAGGTAAAGAAATTTGTGCTGCCCATAAAGAGATAGCCAGTATTGTAACTTTGACTCATTAATTTCTAAAGAGCAATACAGTTGCACAAACCTATTTTGATCATTCTTATCTACTAGGAAAAAAATCTGCCTGAGTAATTGCAGAGAATGTGGCTTGGCACACACTGAATCAGAGTAACAGTAATTAGTTTGATAATATAAGTGGTAGTGACATCTGGATATGCAAACTCTCCCTGGTAATAATAATTAATAACAGCTAGCATTTATTGAAAGCTTACTGCATGTCAGGAATTGTACTCAACTCTTTTATATCTCATTTAATCCCTACCATATGAGATTTTTCACTGCGGAGATTGTCTACCTGCCGAACGGATGGCATATCGATGTCAGTCAACCTTCTCTTCTTCTGAACACATGCTCAGAACACTCCAGCTTACTAGACCCTACTCACCCCACTGTGATTCTACCTTTGCCTACACAGTACTCCCCAAACTACCTAAGCACTGCCAGTGGCTCGTCAGCCACAGCATCACATTGGGAAAATTTCCAGAGAATCAATTTTACCTGATAGTAGATCATTTCAAATATTTTTATATGACATAAACTAGCTATATTGTGAAGAACAATGAACAATTCATGTGAATGTTGAGGAGAAATTTCACTGTTGAGCTAAAAATTCTCTTTGAGGGCATTTCGTGAAAACATTTTGCTCTCATAGAGTACAAGGCAACACAAAATAGCTGAATAGACTTGCATTTCCTATATGATTGTCACGCATCATCTATCTTCCTACCATATTTGCCTGTTCACCTTGATGGAAGTAGGAATTGTGAATTATATGATTCCCATATTGATAAGTTACTATTAGGATCTACTTGTTGATAGCTGATTTTATCCACTAAAAGTTTTTCAAACTTAGAATGTATTCTCTTTCTCTGACTAGAAACAGAATACAAATTTATTATAGAAAGTAGCAATATTTTGACAGTCAAATATTTATTAAGAATCTGCTATGTGACTGATAACTATTCTAAATTTGGGGATCTGTTGTGAATGAGGTAGTCAAAATCCTTGTCTTCAAAGATACTTTACTTTGTTGTTCCTGTAGATGATAGAGACAAAGATCTGCAAATACACATGGAAAGTTTTTATGAGATTGGTATACTGTTACACATATTTTAAGGTGACTTTTATTTAACAGCATGTAATCAAACTGATTTTATCCCATTAAATTTTCATCTCTGTTAGTTCATCTCTGTTAGAAGTTTCATCTCTGTGGTTAGAAGCTGCACAATAATTAATTTTAGGCAAAATGCTATAAATTATCTAATAAACCTCCAATGTACTGTTAGAGGTTAAGCTTGTTTTTAAGTTCCTATTCATATAGCCATAATAAGGTGAATATTTTTGCAGACAAATTTATCTCTGACCATTACCTTTGGATATATTGTTTTCAGATCAACATGGTTATCTTTCTAGGTTAAAGATCATGCATACTTTAGGATTTTTGATGCATTACCAAATTGTTTCCCAAGAAAGATTTATACCAGTTTATACTCTCTAAGGCATTTTATGATAACGTCTATTTTCCCTTAGCAACATTAGATATTTATTATTAACTTTTATTACCAATTTGTAGGTGAAAATTGGTTTCTTGTTCTAATATGTTTTTTTTTTTTTTAATGAGGACAAACACAAACAATTGTTGGCCTTTTCATGTCTGTTCTTTGGCCATTTCTCTATTGGCAGAGCAATCTTTTTTTCTTGTTTATAAGATTTGTTTATAAATTTTGTTTATAAGATTTTAAAATATATGTATATAATGACTTATCACTGCATATAGTACAGTTAATTTTCTCTGCTCAGAACTTGCATTTTAATTTATTTTCTGAGCTTTAACCTTGAGGAGTTTTAAATTTTTAATGTGGTAATATTTATCAATAGTCTTCGTTTTAACTCTGCTCTGACTTATAGCTTAGAAAGGCCTCTTTTACCTCCACATCTTTGTTCATATTGACTCTTTCTACCTTCACAGAATAACACCATAAATTGTATTGGACATAATTTGAATATCTCCCAGAGCTGAGGGAAGCAATATGATCCTTCAGTTTTCAGAAGAAGGAATTTGGGAGGAGTAGAGATAGAAGGAGAGAGATGGTAGATGGTGCTGAGGCATTCTTAGACTCATCTCCCTCCCCCCGGTGGCAATTATACTCTAATCCAGTGGTCTTGGGTAGGGTCCAAGAATTTGCATTTCTAACAAGTTTCAAGATGAGGTATGAGCCTGCTCTAGTCTCTAACAATAGATGTGAACACATTCCTTAATATAACAACCAATTTGAATTGATTTAGTTCTTCATTTTCTAATCCAATTACTGGACAAAGTAAGATAAGCTTAGGAGTCTGAGCAAATTTTCTCTAGTGAGACTAATCTCACTCAGTAGTGACCACTCAAGAAGTAGCCAAATTAAGAAGATATTGTCCACCTATTTGGTTGCCAAAAGGTCTCCATGACTCCCTGAGGCAGTCTTAAGTTCGGTAGCCCAGGTCTGATGCTGAGTACTGGGAGAGAGTCTGCTTTAGTAACCATGTTATAGATAACTGTGATGAATGGTGTGTCAGACTCTCTGTGCAAGAGTGTGTGTGGTGTGTTGCAAACCAAATTCCCCTTCTGACTGTTCATTTTAAAACTAAGGAAGGCTATCAGTTAATACCATCATACCTCTCATCCCCACCATCACCCTGGTCAAATGCAAGTCCTCCTACTTAATCTTCATTCCACAGAGCTCTGTGCTTTCCTCTCCAAAGGCTGCTGCTGCATCCGACTGCCTTCACCTCCAGTCACTTCCGTTGTGCTTTCTGACAACACTTGCTCTTCTCCGAATAGATTCCCCTATACTCCTGTGTTTCCCCTTCATTTGGACCCTTTTGGGATATCTCTATATCCAGATATTCAAATCTGGAGACCAGTCCAACTCAATGTCTCCCAAACCTGTCCATTTTTGTGATCATTGAGGAAGTTGCCCAAATTGAAGTACTCATGCTCTGTCCTCTGAAAAGGCACTGGTACAGAAATAAACATACTAATGATTTAGCATCAGAGAAACCCTTGCTTGACCCATACCCACTGTTTACTAACAGTTTGATATTGGAATAATGACTTGACATTTCTGAACTCCCTCCTCTTTAAAATGGGAGTTGGATTCATGTCACAGGCATGCTCTGGGGTTAATGAGATAGTAAGAGTAGGAGACTTCACACATTGCTCTGCTTGTCTGTCTTCCACAATTATTGGTTTTTTTCCCCCTTTGCTCTTTGGTTTTGATCACTGTTTCTATGATAAATAGCCTCCCCTTTCCCTAATCAGTTCACCCAGCAACTCCTGGCTATTGGCTGTTCATTCCTTAAGTCCCATCTTAAGTATTTCCAACACTAAGACATTCTCTCTGAATTATTTATATAATTGATCTGATCTCATTTTTGGTCACTGCATGCCATATCTTAATATGATCACATTCATTATGACTGTAGTATTATAATTACTTGTACATCCATTTCTGTACTAGACTCTGCACTTGAGGATAGTCCTATTTGTTAGATGTTGCCTATGTAACAAATAGGACTATTTTAAGTATAGCTCTTCTAGACCTTCTCACATTCTGTATTAAATATATTAAAATGAACTCGTACAAAATTGTTATAATAATTTGTTATGGTATTTAAAAATTTTGCTTTTGAAAGAATTCAACTAAAAAATAGCACTTCTCTGAAGAAGACATACTAATAACCCAACATGAAATAATGCTCATCATCATTTATAACCAGGGAAATGCAAGTCAAAACTACAATGAGATACTGCCAGATACCTATGACACTGGTCCATATCAAAAATACCAGAAACAAAAAAGTACTGACCAGAGTATGGTGGAAAAGGAATCCTCAGCCACTATTGGTACAAGCAAAGTTTGGTCTGATATGTATGGAAAACAGCAAGGAGGTTACTCAAAACTTTAAAAATAGATCTACCACCTCACCCAGTAATTCCACTCCTAGTTATCTACCTAAGTAATGCTAATAATTTTATAAATTATGTACAGAATAGTTTCATGTAAACCAGAAGTAAAAATTGTCTAGCTACAAATAATGGTTAAATTCTCAAAGACTGTAGTTTTAAGCAGCCATTACACAGACCCATAGTTCTCCTAACATGGCGACCCTGATCTGGGTTTCTTTTTAAAATAAAACAAAATAGCAAATAACAATATTCTGCAAATATTTAATAAAATAATCTATCATTTTAAGTTTTATCATGTTTTTTCACTTTTAAAAATAATAATGAAGTTTCTGAAATCTCAAATTATTTTCATACCCTTGAAAAGCTAATAGTAAGGACAGTTCTTATGGTACGTAATTGACACAAAGTCTTCTGATAGGTAGGTAAGTAAGTAACATAGATTCTGGTAAATGAATAAACTATGTGGCCTTATAATATTGCCTATTTTTTTTTTTTGCTAGCTATTTATTTGCCTTCACCCAGTGCCTGGCATTTTGCTCTGTATATGTGTATATCATATTTGATATATATAGTTGAGTGTTTTATACAGATATAAAACTATACATGTACACAATCATCACTGTTGTCTCCATTTTTACAGGCAGAAAAATCTGATGCCTAAGGATATTAAGGAAGTTGCCCATTTAGTTCATCAATGGCAAAACCAAGATTCACCAGGTGTCTGACTGGAAGACCACATTTTATCACATTATATAATCTTGAGTAAATCCTGTAGACAGTCTAACTTACACCTTCCTCACCCATAAACTGGAGGTAATTATATTTTTTTCAAATATACATATATATTTGAACATGAAATCAAAAGTGTCTATTGGAATATAGCTGTCATTCAATAAACAATTTAAATAGCTTGTTAGGGATGGACAACAATTCCCCTGTGCTCTGAGAACAGCAGGTGAGATTTGTCCCAACATGTGCTTTTTACAACAGTCAGACTTGTGTTCTTGCTATATTTTCCCTATGGAATTGAATACAAAATTTCCTTTAGTCCCTGACTGAACTGTGAGCTCCAGAAGGACAACAGACAAGACTTATTGGTCACCTTTATACAGAAGTTCCCCGCATGCCCCTTGACATATATATTAGGTGCTAGAAATAAATACAAATTTATTAAACTGAGTAAGTTATTAGGCACCTACCTGTTACAAATGACTCTACCAGGAAAAGAATAGAAATCAAGACTTCTGTCAATAAGCAGCTGACACTCTAGTTGGGATTAAAAAGAAAAATCATTTCCAAAGCAATGTGTTGTCAACTTATATAGTAATATAGAATCTTACCACTTTTGCAATCTATAAAATCCCATGAAGAACATAATATCAACAATATTGCCATAGTTCCATTAATTTATTCTAGCCTACTAATTTAGCATTAAGATGTGAGGAGTTTAAAAAAATCAAGCCCATAATGATATGCAAATAATAATCATCCAATCAGTTGTGTTTGATATCACAAAAAGTGTCATCACATGATGACAGAATATTTCATCTGTTGTATGAACATTACTGTATAGCATGATCCTTAAACATCCAACTGTGTAAGGAAGTGTCCTGCATGAACAAGGGTTTGATTAAAACAAATACAATCCCTACACTTTGAATCTAATTCACCCAAATCATCTTCTCTACAGTAACCATTCCTGACACTTCAAGTTTTAAATTTAAAGGCATATTTGATCAGTGGAATTGTATTCTATTAACATTTTCATCTATTATTTGATTTTTAACTTTCTTTATGGTGTTATTTTTTCTCCAAATAATGTTATGTAGTAATAGTTCTTACCTTTCTATTCTAGTTTATGTCTTGGTGTATTGGTGTACTTTCTTCTAGTTCCTTGTGTGACTTATCTTTCAGATTTAAATATTCAGTTCCTCTAGAATTTATTTTTTGGGTGTTATTTTTTAAATGTTTTGCTAATAATCTTTACATAATTCCCTGAGTGTTCCAAATAGCCTTTATCAGTTAGAAATAGTAGATTTTGCATTTCAAAATTCCCATATATACATGGATTTGGGGGAATATTTTGTTCCATTAATCTATCTTTCTATTCTTTCTCCAATACTGTATGTCTAAGTTACATTGACCTTATATTTATGTTTCTGGTATGGCACATTTTTGTTGTAAAAGTTATATTATCTTTTTCATTTTTATTTTGTCTTACTGTTACCTATGAGAAAATGAATTATATTTTAAAGTTTTAATTATTCAAGTCAAGTCATTCTCTTTAATTCTACTTGCTTTGTAAGATGATTTTCTTTGGTCATACAGAGACAAATTGATCATCTGCAAATATTGAACATTCCCAGTATTATTACCATATCTCTTTTTGGTCTTATTCCACTGGCTAGAATTTCTGAATTAATGTTTAGCAATAATAGATATAATGGAAACTTTGTCTTCTTTGAGAAGAAAGATAGTCAAACGAAGAGTATTCTTAGCTCATAATTATGCACTAAAGATATTTAACAAATCACCATTTGTTGATCTACAATTATTGTGAAAATATACTAATCAATAATTATTGTCTTCTCTGAGCAAGCAACTGTATCAGGTGTTTCATAGGTTTAATTTGTAATCTCCAGTCATCCTGCAGGGAAGACCAATGCTACCCATTTTGTAAAGAAAGTTCTCATTATTATCTAACATATCCAAGCTTACTTGATTTATCAGTAATAAATCCAAAAAAGAACCTAGAGTTTTCCAATTTTAAACTCCTTTATTACCATATTAACTACAGTATATAAATGCCTTAACAGTATATAAATGACTTAATTCTGATGTGTGTGTGTGCATGTGTATATATATATGTGTATGTATATATATGAACCAGAACTCTTCTGGGATAGAAATCCAATTACCTTTCAACCTGCTGTAGTATATAAATATCCAATATTTTCTTGATTTACGTGGCGTGCTTCTTGGATGAATCACTGTAGCTAAGGCCAGTCTAGGGCACATGACCACTCCTATGATTTGTGAGTATGAGGCTAACATAGTTTATCACCCCACCAGATCATAATATAATGAATAGTGACAGAAGTCTTTCCTCCAAAGGAAAAGAGGAGCTGCGATTTTCAGCAGATAAGGAATGGAATCTTATCTGATAAAAATAATAGGCATCCATCATAAGTTGTATTTTCTTCCAAATCAACAGGTTTGCTTTCATTTAGTTGTATCTTTTATGGTAACTAGCAAAGTGATTATCCATGTGGCAGGAAGACATCCAAATAGTGCATAAATACAGGAAAAAAATATGTGCACATAGAAATAATTAGGTTCTCAGTCGGCCATGAAATTCCCTTGAAACAATTGAATTAGCGTATATGATTTGATTATGTTTATTCCCTAAAGTAATGAAATACGATATATGCTAAACAAAGACGGGTTCTTTGAGAGAGTAATGTGTGCAGTTAGTAGGTACACTTGGATGAACACCTGTGGAAGGCGGGGGGATGAGGAGGTGTGGTAAGTTTGGACAGAGGGGGAATTAATGTAGGATACAGACTAGAATGACAGATTAGACGCACCTAACCTCACTGGGAACTCTGGAGCTAAAATGGATTTTCAGACTTGCCAGTTTGACTAAGGTGAGTGGATGTACCTTGATACCTTCAGATCCATTTGGATCTGAACCTCCAGGAGAAGAAGTGGTGTGCCTTTGAGCATGGCAAGCTCTCTACAGCTAAGGTCATACCCCAGCACTGACAGCTGGAGGTCTGAGTAATAACTCTTTCCTTTAAAGCAGATCTGGGAAGTATGTCTGTATCTACTACATTCTCTAAGGAACTTGAAACTAATAAGCAATGAGGGGAAAGAGCAAAAGTGATAACATTTTTGCAATGTGCTACTTTAGATAACTTATATAAGTAGGGCTGAAAAAATTTCATTTAATCCTAATATTATTCTTTTCTTGTAGGGAACGAATGTACTGAATGTACTGAAACTGATTTGATGCTCTCCATCCCTTTCTCACTTGCTAAGTACCTGTGCTACACATGTTGTCGGTTAAACAAAGGCTATGCACTACTAAATGAAAAAATCTTTTCTCACTCTTTTTTAAGATATTTTAAAATAATATTTAAAAATTTAAAATACTGTTTTTATTGTTTATTTCAGAAAAATATGAACTTTTCTATATAATTAAGTTCTATGTAACAATAGCACAAAATATATAGACAGCCTTTCCACAAATTCTACATTGTTAAAAATATATACACATGATAAGTTTGAAGATCATGATGATGAATCTGAGTTAAATAATATGTTACAGAGAACCCTTAATTGTGGTGACTTATACTGTAATTCATTCCAGTTGGATTGATCTGAGACTTACAAAGCATTCTGTGTATGAAGTGTGGGAATGAACAGAGCCTTGCACTTGAGCTGAAGAATACTTCTTAGTTAGCGACTTGGGCAGGTTAGTTTAAGCCCTCTTCCCTTGTTTCTTTGATTAAATATAAAGTAAATATAAAGTAGAGGTGATACTATAGACTCTTCCGGGATATAAAAGACAGAACACTGTCTACCCCACAGATGTGAGCTGAATAGATTGCTATTATTCATGATTATTAACAAAGCAGGATTTTTGAAAGAACTTCCCTGTCTTTCATATTCATAAGTGGAAAATACTTTAAGAAAAATGAAGTATCCCATACTCCCTAGCATGAAGATAGTATCACTTTAGAATGGGTCATTAACTTCTTTGATTTTTTAACAGCCAAGACAGCTCCTTCTGACTGACCCCCCCTTTCTCTCTCTTTCTGTCTCTCTATCTCTCTCTCTCACTGTCTCACATCTTTGTTTCCAGTGCCCTGATTCTGACTATTCATTCACTTGCATGTACTCTCATGACTTGGATTTATCCTAATGACTGATCTCCAGTCTTCTGTCAGAGCACCAGACTGAATTTTACCCTTTGCTTTTGTGCTTAATCACTATTCAAACCCTTCTTAAATCTATAATCACATAAAAGTCCTCATAAAGGCCTCCTCTGTACTCCAGGTCTTCATACCTCTCTTCCTCTTCAATGAGCCCAGAATACTATACTCAAACCATACACACTCACAGTTAAGTCTCCCCCTCTTGCTCCCCCTCCTTTGAATCTTCTTTTGATACCAGACTAAATGTACTATTTTCTTTTGAGCTTATATATAATGGTAGAGGTGGGATTTAAAGGCCAATTTTATATTAAAATTTTATTTTCTTACATCATTGTTAATTTTTGGATAGTACCTGATTTCTCCCTTCAGGTGTGGTCCCCCTATTTCTCCTACCACCATGATCCATCTCCCCTGTTCCTTATGTTCTCCCCTTCCCTGTTTTGGCTCCTCTCCCTTCCCCTCTGCTAGTCTTTAATCATATCTATGGTCAGTTAGCAAGTTTTGTCATTTTCTTGACCCTTTGCTCAGTTTCTCTCTATTCCGTGTAAAAATGAAACCATCCAATATATTATCTTTTTCCTTCTGACTTATTTCACTTTGCCTAATCCCTTTCACCTTCATCCATATTACCACAAATGGTATGAGTGTATCTTTTTTGATCATTAAGTAGTGGTCCATTGTTTACATATACCACATCTTGTTGATCTATTCACCTGTTTTGGGACATTCAGCTTGTTTCTATATCTTAGCTATGTAAATTGCAGTGCATAACCATAGGAGTTCAGGTTTCCTTTCAGATTAGTATTTTTGTGTCCTTTGCATAGAGTCCTAGGAGTGGAGTCAATAGGTCATCCAGTAGGTTCAGTTTTAGTATTTGAGGAATATCTACAGAGATTTCCATAGTAGATGGATCACTCTACATTCCAGTTGAACATTTTTTCATATGCTTATTGGTCATTTGCATTTTTTCTTTGAAGATGTGTCTTTTTAGTTCTGTCCATTTTTGATTGGGATATTTGCTCTTTTTTGTTGTTGAGTTGTGTAAGCTCCTTTGTAGATCTGTGATATCAACCCCTTGTCAGTTATTTGGTATACAGATATTTTCTCCTATTCAGTGGGATGTTTCTTCATTTTGGTAGCTGTCTCTTTTATTGTTAGGAAGTTTTAGTTTGATATAGTTCTTTTGTTTTCCTCACTTCTGGAGGTAAGTCTAGAGGCCAATTTTAAATGAAAATCTCAAGGGGTTAGATATAAACACTGGCTGCTGATGGAATAGACTCAAATAGCTTATTAGGGTTGCTTTCTGAAATCTGTCCTTGTAAGAGTTTCTCTGTTGGAGCTTCAGATTCAGGAACAAGATTTCAGTTTTTAATTAGCAACAATTTTTAAATTTTTTTCAATTTTAGAAGTCAACTAATAACATTATCTGTTTTAGTAAATGAGTCCTCATGAATAGTCTGCTGAATTCTGCAGTTATTACTGTTCACAGTACCCTGTATTCTTTAGCTGCAAGCAAGAAAGGGATGGGGCTGGAAATAGTGATGAAATGTATCAAGATAACTATTCAAAAATACAAATGATGCTATTGTATAGAAGAAAATGATAAAGGATTATAGGAGATGAAATATTATATTATAGGTATTCAAAGGAAAGCAATAAAATCTGTTTGAGGTGGGACTGGAAAGGTTTAGTGGAAATGGGAGGATGTGAGGTGGGCATACAAGCTTGGATTTTGATTAGCTGAAGTGGGGAATACAGTCCTACAAAAATAAAAGAGTTGAAATATAAAGGAACAAGACACGAATAATATGTATTATGAAAAAGTCTTGAAGGTCATGGTGAATGACCTTGGGAGTGACGTCCAATGGTAAGGAGTGAGGAGACAAGAATGGTGTGACTGACATTTGACATTTAGATATACATGTGATCAGGTAAGCAGACTCTTCTTGGAGGAAATGGGGGAAGTGAAGCCATTTCTAGGACATTGAGAAAATGAATCTCAGATGAACTGGGTGCAGACTGTATCTGTAAAGGAGAGGACAGAAGAAGGTAAAGAAAGGGGAGGTATAAGGGAAAGCGGCAGGAAGAGTTATAGCTGAGATTTTACTTCAGACATGTTAAGTTGAACAGTAAATGGCTTATCCAGATGGAGATATTCAACAGGAAGTTGAAAACATGTCTCAGGGGAGACTAAAACTATCCATGCAGATGTGGGAGCACTGGAGATAAAGCTCAAGGGTAAATGAGATTCTTGAGAAAAACAGTGGACTCTTTCTATACCTTCTCCCTCAAATTCTTTTTTCAGTGGGACATTTTTATGTAGGAAGTGGGAGATGATGATGTTAAGATGTAGGAAAGAGCAATCAGGAATGTTGAAAGGAAGGATTATATAGTAGCAGGAAAGCTGTAGGGAGTTGAAGATATTTAGACTAAGCTTCTCAAACACTACAGAATGGTTGAACTGTAGGAACTCTAAGCAAAGACCCTCCCCTGCGATTCCATTGTGTCTAGTTAAGATTCCTGACAAAGAACTTGCCACGTGATATTTTAATTGCTTATTATTCTTTACCACTAAGCAGGGGCAATTTGGTATCACTTTTATTTCCAAAAGTTTTCATGAATAACTGAGTGAATGATTGCAAAATATGAGTGAAAATGTCAGTTTCAGGAGAGAGGTAGGTGGTATAGTCAAATCCAGTAGTTAAGGTAAATTAATAGTGGTGAGGAGAATCAGGGAGCTATGCTGAGATGTGTATATGTACATGTCAGTTCTTACAGCTGTTGGTCTTAATTATGGTGAGAAAAAAAATGAGCTGCTGTTTTATCAGGGAATGTTCATACAGATAGTGAGGAGAAAGTTCAGCTAAGAACATTTTCTGTTTATTTTGAGATTTTCTGTTGACCTACTGGGATGTTACAGAGATCTAGATTACAAGAAAATCCTCCACAGTTATCTGTGAAAGCAAGATTAAAACAATAACACACACAATTGACTGTGGTTTGAAGGTTTGTAAACCAGTGCCAGTTGCTATACTCAGAGAACTGGGAGTGGTGATCTTCGAGCTGCCAGGTGAGACTAATCTGGAGAAGCTTTTGGAAGAAGATAAATTTAAGCTGTTTTGAAAGGGGACTATTCTAGTCAATTGGCAAAGAGTCTTAAAGCACAAGATTAGGTATTTAATTTGGTTACTTGAGGTAATTTGAAGTCACCTCCAATGTTCAGAGAAGACAGTATAAATGTTACTTGAAAAATGACTAATTTTAGTAGTTCTCAGCTCTGGCAGTATGTTAGAATTCCTGGAGGGTTCTGAAAAATCCTGATGCCAGTCTGCACCCCAGAACAATTACGTTAAAAGTGGGACCAAGTCATCAGTCTGTGTGTGTGTGCGTGTGTTGTGTGCACATGCATCTTAATTTTTTGGATAAGTTCAGTAAACAGCCAAATGAGAAGTGCTGTGCTAAGTTTTGGATAAATTGCAAGCAAGCAAGTGAGAGAGAGAGAGAGAGAGAGAGAGAGAGAGAGAGAGAGAGAGACTAGAATTAAAAAGGCTAGTGAGGAGGCTGGAAATTGGACTCTGACCTAACTTCAGTAACAGAGCTAGAAGGAGTGAAGCTAAATAAAGTATTCCAGAGGAAAGCTTGGTTGGACTTTGTGGTGCATATCAGTTGCAATTTTTCATAAAGCTCTATTCCAAAAGCATCACTGCTCTTATTATGATGGATTAGTTGGAAAATGAGCAGGTAAAATTGGCTAAAATTGGGACTTTTGCTGCTATTAGCAAAATTCTGAATATATGGAATGGCAAAACAGTTCAGAAAAGAAAAACACTATCACATTAAGAGCGTATAAACTTTTGTGTATATATTGAACAAGATCAGTCACTGGGGGATACTCCAGATTTTTGAACCAAATTTCAGACTTTAAATTGGTTATGGTTAGAAGCTAGTGGACTCTGGTAAAGTGATGATCTCTTTAGAGTATCCTGAAAGGAAATGAAAAGTCTGACCATTAAGGAATTAAGGACACTGAAGAGAAGGTGTTAGCATTATACTCAATCACAGCATTCCTTTCCTGCAATGAAGAAATTGTAATAGGTGGGGGAATGGATGGACAGCATTTTGAAGTGATACCCTCTGGATAGTTGATCTGCCACATGATGATGAGAGTGCCAGTATTCCTGTCAGGTCATTTTACATTTACTCTGGTATACCCCACCTTTAGAATTTAAAGGATAGACAGGATGTCATAAAATGGCACTATTATATATTTATTTATATACTTAAAGCTTATAATATAATCTGTATATGAGCATCTAATAGAATAGAAACTCCCCAAGAGCATCCTTGAAGAGAAAATAGTTATGGAGCAATACCCCTTTTCTAAGGATGAAACTGAGTTTACAACCATCACACACTTACTGCTGTAATTGCTTAGAAGAAAGAACTTGGAATTATAAATGAAAGATAATTTTTCCTATATTCCTATTCCCAGATACTGGTGTGGGGCAAGCACTTTCATGTATGAGGTAGGTTCTCTATTTGGGCAGATGAATAGTGAAAGTCCCTGAGCTTTCTGTGGCGTTTACAGACTTTACAGAGGTTAAGTAGGCAGTCAGGTCCCCATATGAATCTTGATGCTCTTCTTCTGGACTCACTCTCTGGTGTTCTTTCTCTTGCCATTTTTGTAGTCACTGCTCATCATTGGAGCTGTAATAGTCCTAGTACTGCTACCCCCACTTTAAGCCCTGCTTCCAGACTCAACTGTGTCCACTCTACACTTGCATAGATTCATGTTCTTTGGGCCAAGGTGTCCACAATTATGGGTAAGCCTTGTGCCCCATGCACCCAAGCACCTTCTACTTAACAGGATCAAGTGATGTAAAAAGCCTGATTGACTCATTTACCCTACAGTTGGGTTCCAGGTACACACAGGCTAAGGAATGTGCCTGGGTGCTAAGTAAGGGATGTCTAACTGGGATTTGCAGGGTAGTGGCAAATAGAAATTGAAAGGAGATAAGGTTGAGATTCCCCAAAACTTTCCCAGTCTAAAATAACCGCAGTCAACTTATTAATATATGCAGGGATTTGGGGATGGAACAGGAGGTTGTACCATTGCTTCCAAAAGACACTTGAGAAAATAAAAGCGGCATTCAGGACACACCCAGAAATGATATTCCTTCCCTCTCTGGAGAAATTCAGGGCACACACACACTAGTGGGTACAAGAGTGGTGAGGCTGGATCAGACAGGAAAAGAGATTAAGAGTTCATAGGCCTGATGAGAAGCTGCAGATGGGTCCAGGGAGCAAAAAGGAAAAGAAAGACAAGGGTAGACTGATACTCTAAGAAGAAAAACCTTATCCTTTCACTCTGGCCCCTCCTTGTCTCACTATTGTGCACACTGCCCGCTCCAATTTATCAAACTGACCTGTCTCCTGGGAATGAGATGCAACCTGTGCCCCAAGTTACTTTGTGCCCTTTAGTATATTCAGGTCTCTTAAATGTTTCCAATTTCTTTCTCAGGTGAGTCGGTTCTAAATTAATACTCTGCAACATCTCCCTTGCATGTTGGTTTGCAAAATTAATGATCCTAATGGAAAAGTAAATTAATCTTTGATGCTTGATTGAGGTTAAGGAGAAAAAATCTGTTTCAGGTATTTGGCTTAATTCATCTCATCCATAGTATCCTCTCCTGCCTTTCTGTGCCAACCACATGGGAGGTGGGTGGGTGGGTGGGTGGGGATACAATACTGTTTGAAACTTCTGTTCTGAATCCGAAGGGCCAAGCAGAGTTTTTCTGCAAACATTCATCAAATGCCTTGTTTGCGCAGGGCCGTGCAATTTGTGTCCAAGAAAAGCCAGGGAGGATATCAGGAAATGATTTCTCATACATCAGGTTTTACTTGCATTTTCTACATTCATGGTTTGAAAATATAGCAGTAAACATTTTGTAAAATTTAAGCATCTTCACAGTTGTTTCAGTTTTAGGAAGAACAGAACAGTATTTCCAAAAGCCCTGTCAGAGATCTGAGGGATCACACAGGTCTTTGGGGATTTGGTCGATGTTCAGGGAATCTGAAGCTCTTTGATTGCATTGCTGTGTGTATCTAGTCAGTCTTGCTGCACTGCATTTGCTTAGTTCCCTTCAACTGAAAATTTAAATCTGCGCTCCTGTCAAAATGTGTCATCTGCAGACCTGGACATTGATCACAATACTCTGCAGAGGTAAGGTGGAAGGGACAGTATAGTTCCCCCTCATGAAGTCTGGGGAAAGCCAGATGTTTGGGAGGAGCTCTGAACAACTGGTGTTCTGGGAGTGTCGGGCAAAGCCAGCTCTTGGGAGTTCCATGAGAGCCGCGGTGCTATGGAAAAAGCTAACGTCCATCTCCGCGAGTGTGAATCTCACTGCCCGGCTGGACCTTTGGGAGAAAATTCACCAAGGACAGAGCCAACACTGTAGAACCTGTCAAATACACATCAGAAGCAGGGGTGTGTTTGAAGGGGGGAGGGGGAAGACTTCCCTGAGGCTTTTCTCGAAGGTCTTTTTATCCTTTGTGCCGGTGAGTAGGTGCTTTGAATGTAAACTACTGAAAAGGGCTGGCACCAGCGTCTTTTATGCCCCGTGGGGGGTATCTGGCCCGTCAGGAAAAGCTCGGCGACACCAACAATCGGCCTAGAAGATCCGGCGCGGATCTTTAACAGACGCTCTCGCGGGCTAGTCGCGGGGACAGGACGTGGGAGGCCCGCGGAGAGACGCGGGGCGCAGGGAGCGCGGTCCAGCCCGGGCGCCGCGGCGGGCGCGGTCTGCGGGAGCGCGGTGCCGGGCTCCACCTGGCCGCCGCGCCGCGGCCAGAGAGGCGGGGCCGGGCTTCCCGGAGGCGGCGGCGCCTCCTCGCGTTGGAGCGCGCTCCCCGGCGTCCGGCGCACGCGCGAGGCCGGGAGGGAGCGCGCCCCGGCGGCGGGGGCGGCGGGAGGACGACGAGGAGGAGGAGGGTGACCGAGGGGAGCCTGGCCGCGCGCGGCGGCGGCGGTGGAGGCGGCGGCGCCGGCGCCGGCGACCCGAGCTGGGGCGGAGTGGGGAGCGAGGGCGGGGGCGGCGGGCGCGGGAGGCGGAGGGGAGCGAGAGCCGCCTTTCCTATTCCCAACTACGAGCCCGAGTTTGTAGATGGGGCTGCTCGGCGGCGCCCGCGGCTGAGGGAGAGCGGCGGCGGCGGCGGCGGCGCGGAGGCGGCCGAGGTGGCCGAGGTGCGAGTCGGTGAGTTGTCGGGGCCCCCATGCCGTTCGGGTAACGGTCTCGCCGCGCCCGGGGCCGGCCGGGGGCGCCCTGTTGCTGGTCGCCGCGCGCCACGCGGGGACCCCGGCCCGCCCCGCCCCCTCGGCACCTGGGTGCGGGCGGGGGGCTGGGGCGGCCGAGGCGGCGGGAGTGGGGCGGGCGGCCGGCGCGCCCGGCTGGGCCGGCGCGGAAGGGGCGCGCTTTCCTGGGCGCCTGGGTTGTGGGAGGGCGGGCCGGAGCGCGGCAACGTGTCTGGCCCATGCCGCCTGCCGCCGCGCGGCCCCTGCTTCACCCCACGCGCTCTCCTGGCGCGGCCCCAGCTAGGGCAGGGGTTGGGACGAGGGCCCCCTCTGGGCGCGGGGCGCCGGCGTCTGCACCCTCTGCGGCGGGAGCAGTGCTAAAACATGAATGGAGAGCCGCGCCGGGGGCGGTGTTGCTGTGACTGACACCTCCAGGGTCAGTCTCGGGAGGGGGCGATTCCGCTGGCTTCTGGCTGTCTCCCGTGCTCCGAGTTCTTGGCGGAGGAGGCTCTGCAACTACTGCTGCTACTTCCGTGGCTCGAGACTCCAGTTGTTTGGGCAAAGTGGTTGTAGGCCGAGCACACGCTGCTCCGGAGGCGTTCGCTGTGCTTTCCGACCCTGGGTACGTTTGCCAGGAGCCCGGAGGGTCCCGGGGCCTTCCACCTCCCTTTTGGGTGGGGTGGGGAGGGGGTGGGAGAGCGGGGCCTCGAGGCCCTAAAAGCAACTCATAGAGGGTGAGGGGTGACAAGGTGTGGGTTAGTTTGGGAATGGTTTTTTTTTTTTTTTCCAGGAGAACTTAAAAAAACAACAACACTTTATTGAGAGTTGAGTCTTAATCTCATCAGTTCCTGGCATTACAAACTCGAGATTGCACACGAAAACTTCCATTATTAGGGCATGCGTTTGTGTTAGCGGGGTTTGGGAGCAGGGAGGAGGGGAATCGAAAACTGACGGGGAAGATCAGAATATTCTCCGCATTACTTATAAACAGCCTGTAAAGGTCAAGCTAACCATGTTTTATACTCTTTCCTACGCCTTTGGGAATTGTTGGAATTTTACTTCATGCTTCCTGAGTTGGTCGTCTTGTAATAAATAGGATTCCGAACATTTGATGTGTGTTAAAATGTTCTTCAGTTAAAGTAAGACTTAGCAGCCATTGTTTTCTGTGAAATCTTTCAAATGATCCTTAGGAAACTTATGCATATCGAATATTAGGTAAGGTAACATTGCTGTCAGTGCGGACTGTTGCAGTACGAAGGTATAACAGTGGGTAGCATGTTCTATTGCTTATTTAAGGTATCTGCTGTGCAGTTGTGATAAGGTGACAGGCCTGATTATAGTCATGTCTTCTGAAGCCTTATTATAGTAAACAAAGAACTTTTGTGGTTTGTGTCACTTTGAGGTCATTTTTATCTGAAATCTATCATATACTTAGGTATGTGTTTAAATATGTTTTCACAATGTGCAGCTCTTTAAGTGCCATGTTTCTTTTATTTTAGACTAGAGTTACATAATATGCAGATGGTAACACTTTCAGTTGCCCTGTTTTGTCCATATAGAGATTGCACGCTAAATATCTACAGAAAAATATTCAAGTGTGTATATCTTTCTAATTGGTGGCATTCAAGTTCATTTTCACCTGGAATCTTGAGATGAGTTATGTTGTACTCTAAAATAAACACTAGAAAAAATTAAGGTGCTTGATGGAGCAAGTCTGGTAGAAACATTTTTTGTTCTCTAGGCTAACCATTTGATTTTTTAAAAATGAATCATTTATCTTAAACATTGCAGGGAGCAGTTTGCTTTTTTCCTATCTCAGTTCAAGCTGAAATTGTTACAGGGGATTATACAGCCTGCTTCCCATCTTCACCCTCCCCTTCCTCTTTCTCCCCCATCTTTTAGTTTAGGATAATCACAAAGAAATCATAATTGTGAGACATTGTAAATGTTACCTTTGAAGGCAACAGATGTTTTAATTAAATGCCTTTCATGTTTTTGACCTCCAACCATTGTTAACTCTGAGTAATATCTGCAAAGATTTGCGGAGAGTTGCAGGTAGTCCAGGCTTAGTACTAGTCATAGAATACTTATAAAGACATCAAGAAAATATTGAAAGAGAAAGGACCCATTTTACTTTTGACTTAATGTCTTATAAGTTGCCTAGTACTAGATAGTTTTTGAAAGAAAATTTTGCAGATTAGACATTAGTTTGTAGCACTGATAAAAATTTTCTTTTCCAAAGTGGTTCATGTGGTAAGTGGCTAAATTCGTTCAAAACTTTACATAATGACCTTGTAAGTGATGTGCTGATTTTTTTCTGAAGTACGTACACCTGCTCATTAGATAGAATAAATACGGCGCTCTTTGAGAATACCGTTATTCCTTAAAAATTAGTACTGAGAAATTGATTCTGCTTTTGTTTTACCTGTAGGTTCTTTCTTTCCAAAAATAGCCATTACATTTATGAATATACTAAAACCAAAAAAGTATAGGAGATATCTTTACTAATAGGGTACAACTAGTATTGAATTAAATATCTTATTTATTCTTTGTGAAGAGCAGATTCTGCTTAGATTATTTTTGGCCAGTCTCTCAGAACCTGCGCTCTTTCTCCACACTGTTTTTCAAATGTGACCACTGGGGGGAGACTTTACAATTTTGGTTGACCATATTCTTTCCTCACATGTACTGGCTGCTAATCAACCCTGGGCACTTTGCCAAACTGCTGGAAATGTGTTGAGCAGGATGCACTTAGAATTAAATCTTGATCAAAGTGTGTAATAACTTTTATTTCTTTAACTTATGCCACATTCACAAAGTACCTTTTTATGGACTGTGTTGTTAACAGTCTACTTTTTGGTCTGCTGTTAAGTGGACTAACTAAACATCTAACATAGTGAAAGACAAGATTTATGAACACATTAGCGCTTTCAAAGTTCCTAGTTTACTGATAATAATCTTAGAAACAATGTAGGTTTTAATTACTTGTTTAGTATACATACTTATTAGTTATATGGAGAACTCTGGATAGACTAGCATGCATTGGTGAGGTGTATTGTCTCCAAACTTCTTTAAACAGATTGGTCTTAGTAAACTTTCAGAGGAAGATATATTTAAGTTCCCTTATATTTAATTTCAACTCATAGAAGTTCTTTATCATAGTAATAGAGATAATGGCTAAGATTCCAAACTTTGTTGACCTTTTTCTTTTTTTAGGTACAGTAGTCAGAAATTTGATTTTCACATTTTTTCTTCTTATGGTATTTAACCTTGTCAGTGTCCAGTGCCAATGCAGTAGTGGTATATAGTGAACAAAAGATGTTATATTTATGATATCATAGAAAGGTTTTCATTTTGGTAAAAACTTATATGTCCCTTAAATAAATGATCTGCTTAATGTGTTGATAGTAAAGAATTTGGTGTAGTTTCTATCCTTTCCTTTCAGATGACTTTGTTTTTGTCCTGAAACTTTTCAAAATGATGCTATGCTAGAAGAGATTTTTTTTCTTTTGACTTGGAAAATGTTCATTTTGAGCTAACATTAAAATTGTATTAAAGACTTGGAGGATATTGTTTCTAATGACCAATCTGTTACAGTTAGCATAGGTACAATTCAAAATGAGAATTAAAAACTATATATTTTAATAAAGCTCACATTATTTTCAAACCCTTTCCACTGCCCAATATTTATAATTCATGATCTTACCTCTACTTCATCAACTTACATCTTCTCCTCTTAGATCTTTTGACTTTTAACTACTTTAACATTCCCCTCATTTGCTATAGTGCATCTATGCCCTCAGAAATGTCACTGATTGTTCCTTACTTAGGGTTTTTCCCTCTGGCTGGAATTACGTTATCAAAATCCTGTGTAACTGACTCATTCTTGCTGTTTCAGGTTTCAGATCAGACTTTACCTTCTCAGACAGGCACTGTTATCTTACCCTTTTTGAAAGGACACTGTTTTTTCCTTCTTCTACCCAACTACTGTTTTGTTTTTTTCTTCCGAAGTAACACTACCAAAAAAAAAAATTTTTTTTTTTTGAGACTAGGTCTCGCTATTTTTGCCCGTGGAACGGCAGGCTCTCGTTGCCCGGGGTGTCACAGACTCAAGCAGTCCCCAGCCTCAGCTTCCCAGGTAGCTGGGATTGCAGGCATGCACCACCACACCCAGCTATTTTTTTTTGGAACTAGGTCTTGCTACGGGCCCCAGGCGGGACTCGAACCGTGATCCCTAACCCTGGCTACTTCATAGGCTGAAGCTTACAGGCATGAGCCACCATGCCTGGCTCAAAAATGTTATTTTTTTTTAAATTATATATAGTCATTAGAATTTAAGCCCCATGAAACAGTGCTTTGATCTTTTCTAATATATATCGGGAACTTGGAACTGCATGCATTAAATAAATATTCCTTTAAAAAAATCTGAGGTTACAGATTTTGGTGTTAAAATGTCTATGAAATGATAGAATGGAGATAGTTGTAGTAAGTAGACCACTTTTGGCTGTAGGTAACAAAAATCCATTCTATCTGGTATAAGCGGGAGGGAAGACTTACTATAAAGATGCAGCCAGTGGTTAAGGAATCCAAGGGTTGGAACTTGAAAACTCTGTTGCTAGCAGAACACACTTCAGTCCTTTATTTCTCTTTGTGCATTTGCTTAAATTTTTTCCTCCCACTTCAGTAGACCATATCCTAGTCATGTTACTGAAAAATATAGTAACCAGCAACTCAAGTTATCCTTTTGTCCAGTGCAGACAGCAGGAAACATTGATCTAGCACCCATGCCTCCTTTGCTCAACAATCTGTGTTGCATTACTAGAATGTAGATGCACATTCTCTAACCATGAAGAGGTTAGGGAGACAACTCAGTGATAATTAATATTCACACTTGACCACCCCCCCATCCTGTTTTCCTCTTTCTTAACTTTCATTGTTTATGAAGTTGAAAGGTCTGAAAGACACTTTCTTAGGGTGTACAAAATTAATTTCCTTTTTTTATAGAAGGAATTTATACCTTGGGTTATGATAATGGAAGCTGTCTATGAAGGAAAAACAATAAAAATAGCATGGTGCTATAATGTAGGAACTGAGAAAAAATATGCAACTTGTATTCCAGACGAAAAGGTTAACTTCCTTGATAAAGAGTACCTGCAAATTAATAAGGAAATGTGAGCCATAAAGTGGGCGAAGATCATGAACAGATAATTCATGGGAAAGGAAATTCAAATAGTTTTTAAACATATGTATACAGATAATTAACTTTACATCAAAACTATGGGTACTGTTTTCACAATAGAATGACATAACTTATAGTTAATAATTTTGGAGAGTTGAGACTTGTAGGTATTCGCATTGCTAACAGAATTTATATCAGTAAATTTTGATGTGATTGAAATCACTGAGATTTCCATATACATTGTATCTTTTAGAGCCTACCACTTAGATAACTACTTATTAGCACTTAAGTAAAGCTAGCTTATTGCCTCTTTGTAGAGCTACTTCTGCTTTTGGAAATCTTTTGTAAAAAGTGATTCTGAATTTCACTTGATAAATACACTTAGACTATTAATTGGAATAAATGATAGTTTTTATAAATTATTTATTGCACAGTGTACTAATAGAACTTTTACATTTAAAAGTTCCCTTGTTCTGTAAGATATTTTCACATCTTAGGTTGAATAAATGTTATGAAAAGGTGGGCATGGGTACTGGTGGTACATACAGCATTTCTAGAAATATCTGTGGAAAAGTGTTAGGAAAAGAGCAGATCTAGGGTCTAAGTGATGATCATACTAGAACCCAGAAGGGGCTACCCCTTTGGGAGGAGTTTGAACCTCTTAATGCTGACTTAGTTGAGCAAATAATGTGAGGATATAATGTGTACTCTATGATATTACCATGAATTGACTGGCGCTGAGCTGCTCATTATCCTGTAGAGTTACCCTGCATGTAACCTAATACATCCTATAAAATACTCTCTTTGGTACCCAAGTTACTCAGCTTAATTTTTAGTCTCTACCTGATAGCTTTAACCCTAGAGTTTGATCTGTGTGTGCATGGTTTCTACTTTAGCCAATTGATACTGCTGCGGGCACCCCATTGACCTCTATTCCTTTTGTTCATGTTCATACTTTCCTCTCCATGCTGTCTTGTTCTTTCCTAAGAGGTGTTCAAGCTTGCTTCTTCTGTGAAACTGTCATTGACTGGTCTCAAAATATACAGCACCTGAATATGATTCATGTACTCTTCATATAATTTATGTATGTTAATTCATGTGCATCTTGCACATCTTCCTCTGGTTTAATGTGGGTAATTTTTACCTCTCAGTACCGGGAGCTTGAGGTTTAGTCATAGTTGGTTTAGTGTTGATAAAGGCATCAACAATATTATTGAATGTTTCTTGTGTTTCAGGAACTATACTAAATACTCTTGAAACCCCATTTTATTCATTAACAGTTTTAAAAATCAAAGTAAGACTTTTGTGATATATTGGTTTCATGTGCCTACTATAATAAATAGCCACAAATTTGATGTCTTAACTGAAATTTACTCGTATCTGGAGCTATATCTGAAATCAGTATCCTTAAAACAAAATCAGAGTTTCAGCAGGACTTTGATTCCTGTAAAAAGTGTGTGTGAGAGAGAGAGACAGAAACAGACAGAGAGAGCTATCTTTATTCCTCTACTTCTCTCACAAGATCACATGTGATGGTATTTAGGCCTACCTGGTAATCCAGGATATCTCTCAGTCATAAAATCCTAATTGAATCATGTTTGCAAAGAGACTTTTAAAATCATGATAGCATTCACAGATTTCAGGAATAACACATAAATATCTCCTGTGTGGCCATTTTAAAACTTTCTCAATAATCATTCAGAAGGTCCAATTTATGTGGACTGGTTTTATATATATATATATATATATATATTTATTTATTTATTTATTTATTTATTTATTTATTTATTTATTTAAAATTTATTTTTTTAGCCCATCCTCATACCTCTGTAAGTCAGTGATTGTCAGCCATGAACAATTTTTGCCTTCCTTTCACTTCCCTATGGACATTTTATCTGTCATAAGTGGGAGTTGTTATTGTCATTTCTCAGGTTGAGACCATAGATGTTCCAGCAACCCATAGGACAAGCGCCCCCCCAGCAAGGGAATTGTCCTGCCCCAGTTGTTTGAGTGCTGAGGTTGAGAATCACTGTAGTGAAAGTGCTTATTGCCAATAGTTTATTTTACATCACACTTGAAAAAAATTTCATACCTACGTGAGTATAAACTATGATTTGATTGTGGCTGGCAACAGTTTCTGGTTGATTTAAAGTTGGCATAAGTGGTAAAGACTCAAAAACATTTTTTTATTAAATAACATTTCCTTTTAAAATATAAATATACATTCATGTGCTGATCTTTTCTTAGAGCATGTATCTTTTGGCCAGGCTATAGTTAACATTCCTATATAAACTAGTATGTTTCACTGATTTACATATGAAGAGGGAACTTAAAAGTTTGGAAGGAATCTGAGTAAAGGATCATTTTAGTGTTTTATTTCTTACCAGTTTAAAGTTTTTGGGCTATGCTTAAATAGCCACTTTGCTTTTTGTTATTTGATTCTTTTACTTGCTTTCTTTGGGTCTTTCCATAGCTTTCAATCTTATTTTCACATAAAGAGCAATATGATTTGTGTGGTCATGTCTCAAATACAGTATTATTGCGTATATATAATATATATGCATATGTATACAATGCCTGCACACCCACACAAAGATATATATGGGTAAGTACTATTTTGTACCGAAAAAGTAACTTTTTAAAATACAAGAACTACTCTCAGATGCAGTTCATTTGAGTAGCTTTTAACCTGGTGATACAGGTCTTTTGTCCATTTTTTAACTAGGATTTTGGGTTTTGGGGGGTTGAATCACGAGTTTTTGATATATATTGAAAATGAATCCTTTGTCAGTTGTGTGATATGCAGATATCTTTTCCCATTCAGTGGGTTTCCTTTTTTTTTTTTTTTTTTCCCTTCGGTGTTTTCTATCAAGATATTAAAAGCTTCTCAATTTGACATTGTTCCATTTATTTACTTTTGGTTTGTTTTCTTGCCATTGGTGTTGTGTCCCAAAATATACCTCCACTCTTGATATCTAGGAGTGTATCTCCTATGTTATTTTAAAGAAAGCTGGAATACCTTGTGAAGCACATAGGCAAAGTGGTCACACCCATGACAATCCTTGATAGTTTTTAATGTTCACCCAATTAAAACCAATAAAATATTTGATCATCAACAAGTTACTTAATTCAATTTGTTTTGAATTTGGAGCTATAAAGTTGGTTTCCATTTATCTCTTCCTTGAAAGAAAGATTTTCAGGATTTTAAGTCTGAGGGGGAAAACTTCCTTATAAACCCTAACAGGCAATTTATTTGAATTTATAGAACTTCTGTTTTTACTTAAAAGTTAGTAATTCCAACTTCTTGTTCCAACTGTTGTTCTAGAGATAACATAACTTGGATGTTTGAGATAAAAAATAAGCTTTTAGTAACCTTTATTTAACTCAGCTTGCTATAGCCAAGTAGGTATTTATAGTTCTTTTCCACCCATGATAATTTCATGCCAGTACTCATCAGAACATAACATAATGGAACACTTACTTGGCTTTCTGTCTCCTCATCTCCTTTCTCTTCTTTCTAACAGACTGTGTGATTCTAGATTGAAGGCTGGAAATTTGTTTTTATGGTTTTTTTTTTTCCTGCTTCTATCTTATCTAGGAGTGCTCTGCAAATATCTTTTACTCCTACTTTTCAATCTCTTTATTTCCCTTCTCTTTTATCTTCCTAACCTGCAGTTCTCTCCCAAAATAGCTCCAAAAAGAACAACTTAGAATTTGTTACACTCAAATAGAAATATTCACCAAAAAGTAAATGTCAGTGTAGATGTCTATACTGGAATTTCACATAATAAAAAGTTACTTTATACAGCTCATTTGAAGAAACTGTGTCTTTGTATCAGCCAAGCGTTGTTCCATGATCATAGAGCATGCTTCATATTTATTATTGAACAAATGAGAAAACAACACAAATTAGCATATAAATAGCATTTTATCATGTGCATCAGACTGTAAATTCTGAGTTTAGAAAAAAACTGATCTGTAGGGGGGTACTTGGACTCATTTTTATTTAATTAACTTTGAGATGATGCCTAAAATTTCTTTTAGGTCTAAAACTGATTTTAAAAAAGCAAGAGGTGGATCATACATTGATTAGGTATTTAATAGCCAAAAAAAAATAGTATTTTTTGGCTAACATGATGGGTAACATGAGTGAAGGCATTTAGATGGGAGTGAGACATAATTTTGTATGTAGAAAGTAAAAATTGATGTGGCTAGAACAGAGTTTGTTAGGGAATAAGACAATTAGGTTGAATAAGTGGAAAGGTAGATTTCAAAAAGAGAAATGTAAGTATTCACACATGACAGAAACCATAAATTTTTTAGTACAGTATTGTTATGATATTTTAGCAGTATCTGTCTGATAATTTTATTGAGTGGATTACAGTGAAGATAACAGTAGCAAGAGACTTGAAGTGATAATTTAAAGGTGAAGCTCTTAGAGCTTGAAAGACGGTTGTGTCAGAGCTGGGGAATTAAAGGAATGTTGGGAAACTGAGAAATCACTGTGGTCGAGCAAATGACATACAGCAGTATTTTGAAGTTTTCAGAGTTCCCAGGAAAAGCACAGTCCCTAGATTTTCAGAACTTCAACCTTCTTTTCCCCAAAACAAGCACTGATCTTGCATTAAAGATTCAAGTAGGTTCTTTTTTTTTTAAGTTGTATATTCCACAGATTTAACCAGTTACATATGACCTCCTTTTTATTATTTTATTATTAAAGTAAGAAAAAATTATTTTAAGACCACTTTATCTGGATATTAATTAGTCAAATTTTATTCATCCTTACATTATATATTGTTAACTCGCAATGGAAGATTGTTTACAGAAATGGTGATGTATGTGCTTGTGTGGGTGTTGTGAGAGGAGAGGCAGAAAAACTATAAAAATTGAGCATGAGAGAAGCTCAGAAATTGATAACAAGATATTGATAACAAGGAAGATAACAGGAATATTAAGGAATATTAAAACATTCCATTACCTGAGATATATTTTAAAACAGTGTTAGAATGTGTAGGGAAATAGACTTCATTTTATTAAATGCAACTTCATTTTTATTATCAGAAAGCATATGGAAGGAAGGTCATGGGTCTTCCTTACTGGCTGTACTTCTAACAACTGTGGATCACATTAACTTTCTAAAGCCATATACTAAGTGACAAAAAAAAGTGGAGTGACTTTGATGCTACAAACAGTCTTAGCTTGGTACATCTAATTAGATTATTTAAGGAAGCAGCAATTTTTACTCCCATGGGACATTTTTGTTTATCACATTTGGATGTGAATACTTACTAGAGGCCAGGGAAGCTACTAGACAGTTTATACAACAGCCCCCGGTAATGAGAAATTATCTGGCTCAAATGCTAGTAGTGTCAAAATTGAGAATACATGTATTCTCATTGATAGTTTCTCCTCTGGGCAATTTTAGAGACCTGGGTTGATTTCTTGCTTTTTTTCCTAGGTTTGACCAAATAATTATTTGTTTTGTTAATATATTCTTTGAACAGTTCATAGCACATTACTCTTGTTTATGTATTGTGTTTCTATGCTGAGTATATTTTAGACAGTTTGATTAGACAAATATTTCCACCCATTTTCTCTAAATTATGTAGCTTGTGTTTCCTTAACTCTTAGGTTTTTTTTAGTTGAGGTAGCATTAATTTATAACACTGATTATCTGTTAGGCATGCAAGTTAATATCTCCTAAAATGGATGTTGCCATACCGCAT
Organism: Uropsilus gracilis; assembly: GCA_004024945.1. Lineage (NCBI taxonomy): Eukaryota > Metazoa > Chordata > Mammalia > Eulipotyphla > Talpidae > Uropsilus > Uropsilus gracilis. The sequence goes on along the minus strand of PVHY01002365.1, from coordinate 35,778 downwards.
CCACCACCAAAATGCTAATCACTCTCCATCACAGTGCCTTGCAACCCCTTTACCCTTTTTCCTCACCTCAGCCCCTCCTCTGGTAAGTCCAGTTCTGCACTCAGAGGATTTACTTTGGTTCAGTTTTGTCTGTTCCTTTGCTTTGTTGCTTTAAAGTCCACATTACATTATGCATGTAGTCATCTGGTGTTTTTCTTCTTGTGACTTACTTCACTTAGCATATGCCCCTCCAGTTTCATCCATGTGGTCACAAATGGCAAGATTTCATCATTAAAAAAAAAAATTTAAATAGCTGAGTAGTATTCTATTCTGTATATACACCACCTCTTCCTTACCCACATCAGTGGGTGCTTAGATTGTTTCCATAGGCTAACTACAGTAAATAGTGCTGCAATGAACATAGAATTAAGTATAGCTGTCTTTTTAGATAAGCATTTTATGCTCTTCCAGGAGATATCTAGGTATGGAATTGCTGAATCGTAAGGTAGATTGAATTTTATTTTTTAGGGAATATCTATACTGTTTTCCATAGAGGCTAGACCAATTTCGTACTGACCAGCCATCTAGTCAAGTTCCTTTTTTTTCCATACCCTCACCAGTACTTGTTTTTGGTTTCTAATACAGGCCACACTCAACAGGTGTGAGGTGATAATGCAATGTGGTTTTGATTTGCATTGCTCTAATAAGTGATGATGAGTATATTTTCACTTGCCTTTTGACCATCTGCATGTCTTCTTTGGAGAAGTATCAATTCAAATCTGACAGTTTTTTCAATGGATTATTTTTGTTTTGTTTGATCATAGGAGTTCTTTCATATCTTGGATATTAACCCCATGTAGCATGTAATTGGAAAGATATTTTCTCCTGTGCAGGAGGATGTCTTTTCACTTTAATTATAGTTTCTTTTGTTGTGTAGATACAGAAACTTAATTTTATGTACCATTATTGTATGTGTGCCTTTGTTTCCCTTGTTGTTTGAGTCAACACCTCAAATAGAGCTCTAAGACCAAAGTTGAAAAGTGTATCTATGTTTCCTTCTATGTATTTTGGATTTCACAGCTTGTATATAAATTACTAATCCATTTTGAATTTTTCTGTCTATTGTTAGATAGTGGTCTAGTTTCATTCTTTGGCAAGTTGCTATTACCAGCACCATTTGTTGAAGGATTTTCCTTTCTGCTATATTTGCTCTTGGTTCCTGTGTTATAAATTAAATGTCCATAGGTGTGTGGGTTTATTTCTAGACTTTCTGAGTTCTAGTCATAAGTCTGTATGTCTGTCCCCCTCCCAACACAGTACTGTTTTGATTACCATTTCCTTACAATATAATTTTGAAGTTGAGGCACATGAGAGCTCCATTCTTTTTTCTTGGGATTGCTTTGGTTATTTGAGGTCTTTTGTGGTTCCATACAAGTTTTAGTAATGCTTATTGTATTTCCCAACTTTTGGAAATACAGCATTATATTTCAATAGCATTGAACTCATATATTGCTTTGGTTAAGATAATCATTTATTAATTCTTCCAATCCGTAAACATGGGATATTTTTCCATTTCTTAGTCTTCTATGTGAAGAATATCTTATATTTTTCATCGTACAAGTCTTTCACCCATTTGAACTTTATTCCTAACTGCTTAATTCTTTCAACGACTATAAAAACTGATTGATTTCTCTCTATTCTAGTTCATTATTTGTGTGTAGAAATTTTTTTTAAATTTTTAAATTTTTTTTTAAATTTAAACCGATTTTTTTAAACACTGATTTAGGTAACCTAAATTTATTGTTTCTAATAGATTTTTAGTATAGTCTTTTGGGGTTTTTTACGATATTATGTTTTCTGCATAAAATGATAACTTTACTATTTCCAATTTGGATTTCTTTTATTTCTTTTGCTTACCTAATTGCCATGACTAGGACTTCTGATACTGTGTTGAACAGTAGAAATGAGAGTAGATGCCCATGTTATATTCCTGATCTTAGAGGAAAGACTTACAGCTTTTTGTCTTTGAATATGATGCTGGCTATATGTTTGTTGTATGCTGATGCTGGCTATATGTTTGTCATATGCTGAGTTACATTCCTCCTGTCCCATTTTGAAAGTTTTTGTCATAGATGGATGTTGAAGCTTGCCAAATGCTGTTGAGAAACATTTTTAATCCTTTGGTTGATGTGGTATATTAACATTGTTTTGCATGTATAGAACCATCCTTGCCTCCCTTAAATAATAAGTTCCACTTGGTCATCATATATGAACCTTTTAATATGTTGTTGAATTTGGTTTGTTGGGGTTACACTGAGATATTTTTGTATTTTGTATATGTGGTTTGTAGTTTTTTGTTTTTTTTTTTGTGTGTGTGATGTCCTTATTTGCTTCTAGTATTGGGGTTATGTCAGCTTCATAGAATATTTTTGGTAGCTTCTAGCTTCTAAAGTTTTTTGGGAATAGTTTGCTAAGAGAAGATATTAGATCTTCTTCTAAGATTTGTAGAACTCACTAATGAAGCCATCTGTTTCTTAGAGTCCAGGTTTTATTTTCTGAACTGAAGAAATCACTCAGTTGTTGACTCTGTTATTTGAATGTGTTCTAATTTTTTAATACAAGATATTTTCTTTTGACAATGTCAACCTGTTTTTCTACATATAAGATGTTTGTGTAAGTAAAATGGTCACTTTAAGGGGAAAACTAGGAATTCTTTTAGAATAATTTTATTTCTGCTTATAAGTAAAGGCTGCCCTTTTTTTGTAAGTGGAAAACATTAGAATTCTTGAATAAAACAGGACAAATGATTTTTGTTTTGGTATAGGTATTATTAAACATCTAACTCATTGAAATATAAAGATAACCATGTAAAATTGAAAGAGAAATATTTTCAAAGAACTAGTTTATTTTTTCCTTAAGCCTACATTTTTCTCTTAAAACTAATATTTGATGATCTGTTGATCTGTGGGGTTTTTTTTTTGTTGTTTTTTTGTTGTTTTTTTCATAAAACTTGAGTGCAGTGTGCTGGTATATACTAACTATGATGTAGGGAGGGAACGCAAAAAATACAGAGGAAACTATTCTTTAGTTTCCTAAAGATGTGATGAATAACATTCACAAGTGCATTCGCTTGTGTAGAGAATTTGTCGTTTTGGCTGGAAAAAGTCTGGAATAAATGCAGATTTTCTTTTTAGATACTTCCTGTCTCTAGTACATATCAATTATATCTTCATCTTCTATTTTTATCTGTGCAAATGTTTCATTAATTAAATTTTCATCAAAACGAAAGCTAATCTGCATCATTAATAGATCCTTTGTTAACAACTTTCATTCATTACTAAATGATGCATTCTTGAATTGTGACACAGCGCCCCATCCTACTCCACCACTTCATATCCATCAAATATATATATTTTTAGTCTTGACTCCTTCCTTCAGTTTGTTGTCAGCAGTGGAATGGGTTGATACTCCAGATGCTGAATCACAATAAAAGGTGTCAACTCCTTACTGGGTGCACATACAACCAGTAGCAGTAAGACTTTTAATTTTGGAGATAAAATATCTAGCTACAATAGCTAAGGAATATTGAAATATTTGAAGAGGCAATTCTTGCTAACATCTATGGATTCCCGGGTAGCTATATACACTTTTTATCCTTGGTGCTCTGAACAATTGAGTTTATTGTGGAAGGAAGGATTTATGTTGAGTAATAAGTTAGACAGCCCTCCCATTATTTGTTTTTGAAAAACTTGTTTTAACTTTAAAAAATATTGATGTTACATGATCAGTAGTGTTAAAATAATTCAAATGAATGAATGTATAATGAAAATTAAAAATTTCAGTCCCTAGACTTCATAAAGTTAATCATTTATAGCAGTTTCAGATATGGTTATATCAGTAAAATATTTCTTAGCAATTTGTACTTGACATTTTTGGCAGCATTCCACTGCCATGTGGGATTATCCTGGACACTATTTAATGTTTAGTTCCTCTGTTCCCTGCCACAGCCTTTGGGGCAGGCAGCAAAAATGCTTTGTCATATTTCAGATGCTCCTTGGAAAGGGAAGGGTTTTTACCCTGGGTGAGGGAATTGTAGTTTTTTAATTATGCCACATGTCTTAGAAAAAAGTTTATTTTTTCAGATTTACATAGTATCTGTTGACTGTACTTTAAAAGAAATAAGATTTGAGTATATGTATACTTCTCAAGGGAGGCCCAAAGAAAATAACTCAGGAAGAAATGTGTTTACCTCTAATGTCTTAGATTACAGCATCTGTTCAGTCTTATCTGCTTTCCTTTGTGACAATGTTACTATCTACTATGGTGTGTTCTCAATTACTCCTTTTTATTCCTCTTAAGTGTTCTATGGTTTTTGAGTTGTGAGCTCATGCTTGGCTGGGCTATATTCAAGGGATTCTGTGCAGTCTAGTTAGAGGATATATTCCTCCAGGGAAGATTTGCTAAGGCTTTTCATTTGTACCTCTGTAGTGTCTCTTTTTGGCGTATTCTGAACTAGGTAGGTATATTTGAACTCTGAGTTATCTAATGTAGTCTGTGGCTATAATTTCTTTGGTGATAATTTCCCCTCTGATATGGAGCCCAAGCTGAGATTGGCTAATCCTTAACCAATAGGCACATCTTTGCTAGGTCACTATTTTACAAACTGGCAGTTATTCCTGTAAGGTCCCAGTTTTATATGGAAGGGGGCTAAGTAGTAAAATCTCCATCTTGAACAAACCAACACATAAAAGGCTGTCTCTGAATTTGGGCATTGAAATTTACAAATACCCCAGAACAGCCCTCCCCTCTCATGTTGGCCCATATAAATTTTCTGGAGACTTTTTTGTTTTGTTTGGTTTTGCTTTTTTTTTTTTTTTAAGAGAACAGCTTTTGGTATTTTAATTAACATTTCTAGGTATTTTGTAATGATGAAATTATTTTCAGACTATAAGCCTATTATTAGACATGCTTATTACTCCATGCATGGTTTCTAAATTCTAGGATGTTTCCAAAATTTCTGGTTTGCTAAGTATTTTTCTTTTATTTTCTCCCACCTCACCTTCAGTATTATTGGTCTTTATTATTTTTATAACACTTTCATGTCACTTAATTGGGATGTAGGAAGGAAGGAATGTGTATGTTCAGTCTTCCCTTTTTTACTAGAAACTTACGGTTTTTAGTCTAAGCCCATCAGGACTGACAGACCTAATGAAATGTAAATCACTATAGTTGCCTTTCACTTATCTGTGCTTTTTAAGTTTGAGCTTACAAACATGATCTATGGCTATAAAAGAGGTGAAGAGGCAGTGATGAAGGGTGAAGTGCAGGCTGCTAACTGTACTATTCAGTTAGGCCTTCCAGAGTTGAGGAGGTCTTATCATAAAGTTTAAGTATAACAACATTATGAAATAGAGCAATTTGGGTCATGTTTTTCCTTAAATATTAGTACTAAAAAATTGCTCAAAGGAAGAATTAGAGGTCCACAGACATAGTCTTAGCACCCTCCCATAGAGTTCTTACACTAAAGTTGATGGCTTACTGAGGTGAAGGAAGGCGATGAAAAGGGTCTCAACCAATACAGTGTCTATTTGGTCCTGAAGAACAGCCTGGGGTGTGGTCACCCACTGCCCTACCACAGTGAGGCAGATTTTTATCAGAGGGACTTACTGGAAAGAGAGTGCACTCAGGATTGACCAAAGTACCTGGAAGTTTGGGACTGGCACTGGCAGAGTAAACACCTCCCACACCAATGCCACCAAAAAGAGGACTAAGAAACTCCGAGCACAGCCGCTCCATGTTCTGTTGCCAGCTCAGTAAATGGTGGACAGAATGGGTGGTTGACCTATCTCCTTACTCCTTTGGAAATTGGAAAGATCTGAGTGAGCACATTGTGGCTTCTTACAGCTTGGTTCTCTTGCCTAGTGTGGTGTTGGTGGCCATTGTCAGCTCTTAGTGGGTTCCCTCTTACCGGTGGTGTGCAGCCAATTGAATTCCATGGCCTCTGCCTTGCATACCACACCTAACCCCTCCTACCAGTTGACTCAAGCTTGATCTGTTGCAGAATGGAGGAGCAGAAAGATGGGACAGGAAGTCAGGATAACTGAAGCACTGAGTGGAGCTTGCTTTAGAGGAGAGGAGAGGAAGCTGTGCTTATCTACTATCCTGGAACTACCCTCATTTCTTACCAAGACTGAGGGTAAATATAAACCCCAGTCTCCCCTCTTGGTAACATCTACTTTCAGGATAAACAAAGAAGAGAAACAAGCAAAACTAAGTCCAAAGAACCCCATTGACAGAAAATCAAGGTAACACACATACTAGGAAGCAAGGAACATGAGCACAAAATGGGAAAATAAAAGAAGTGTTAGAGCTAAATGTAAGGGATGTAGAAATAGAATATCTAACAAAGACTTAAAAATACCAATATTAAAAGTGCTAAACGAGGTATCAGATGAAAGCAATCAGATGTTGATAGGGAGGTACAGGATCTCAGGAGATATGAGAACAAAAATTGTTCCCTATAGAGATTGATGATATTAAAAGAGACTGTGGATGAAATGAAGACAAATATAGAAAGTGTTTTTAATAGAATTAAGCTGGCAGAAGAGAGAATTTCAGAAATAGAAGACTAGTGTACAGATATTCCAGTTGGAAGAAGACTGACCAAATTTAAGGAAAATGAAGAAATACAGTGAGAAATATCAGACTCAATTAGAGGAGGAAACATAAGGATAGTGAGTATTCCAGAAGGTGAAGAGAGAAAAGGGAGCAGAGACCCTCCTCAAAGAAAGAATAGCTGAGAACTTTCTGAACCCAAGGAAAGAAATAAACATGAATGGCTAAGAAACAGAAAGAGCACTCAAATTTCTAAATTTAAAACAAGTTATGCTAAGACACATTTTGTCATCAAAAATCAAAGATAAAATATTAAAGGCAGCTAGGGTGGAAAATAAGGTGACTTAGAAAATGAGGTAATTTAAAAATAAGGTAACTCCAAGTCAGGCTTTCATCGGATTTTTCTCCAGTCACCCTCCTGGAAAAAAGAGAATGAAAGGAACTGTTCACAATCCTAAAAGACAGAACCACCATCCAAGAAAATTCTGTGTTGCAAAATCATTCAAATGTGAAGGTGATGTAAAGACCTAGCTAATGGAGACAAACTAATGGAGTTTACCACCACCACACCTGCCTGTAGTAAACTTCAAAAGGAATTCTTTTGCAAGAAAAGAAAATCCAAAACACAAAATTCTCAGCAAATAACAAAAGGAATACACAAGCAGAAGTATGAACATGAATATTATGAGTTAAAAAAAAAAAACACTAAAGAGAAGAAAAAAATGTCAGAACCTGTACAGTCAAATGTCAGAACCTGTATAGTCAAATGTTCGCAAGTAGATGCCAATTGTAGAGGATACTTCTAGATATAGTTTTTGTATAGCCCATATGGTGACAACTAAGACAAACTGAGACCAAAGGCACATAGAAGAAGAAATGACAAAACTGAGAGAATCACCAGGGAAAGAAGTGCAAGTGAGAAGAAACAAATGAAAAAAGAAACAGCAAAAAGATAATAAAAAATCAAAAGCCTTATCTATCAATTATCATCCTAACTGTGAATGGTCTGAATTCACCAACTGGCAGGCACAGAATGACATGTTAGGTCAAAGCATCTTGGCCATCTGTACTTTCTTTACAAGAAACTCACTTAAAATTTAAAGACGACACCATAATCTTAAATTCAAACGCAAAATTGAAGTGAAAGACTGGAGCAAGGTGCTTCAAGCCAGTAACTCAGAAAAACAGGAACTGCTGTTCTGAAAAACAGAAATCTGATGAACTAGAATTTTTGCCAAAAGGTAATTGGGGCAAAGATAAACACTAAATAATAAATCAATAATAATCAGTTCATCGAGAAGATATAACATTAATTTTATACCCCTCACACAGGGGTACCTAGTTATTTAAGGCAACTGTTAAGAGACCTAAAACAACCTATTGACAAGAAAACACAGTTGTTGGAGACCTCAACATACCACTTAAGCTAAAAGATCATCCTTTACAGGAAGTTAGCGACATAAGGCCTTTAAATGAAGTATTGACCAGAAAGACTAAATAGACATTTACAGAACCTTCCAGCCAAAAAAAAAAAGTGAATGTATTTTATTCTCAAGTGCACTTGGAATGGTCTCAAGAATAGATCATATGCTGGACACAAAACATCACAGAAAATATATAAATACAGAAATGATATAAAATATATTTGTGAATTGCAATGGTATAAATCTAGAAGTTAACCACAGACACATACACCACACAAACTCAGAATAAATTAAAATGTGAAGACTAAATCCGAATGCTTTTGAATAACTCCTGAATTGTGATGAAAACAAAGAAGAAAGTTCAAATTACTTGGGCATAATGAAAATAAAGATAAGCTGTCAGATCTTATGGGATGCTCTGAAAGCAGTGCTATGAGGGAAGTACAGGACAATAAAAACGCACTTAAAAAATAAGGAAAACAGAAAATGAACAATCTGATTCTACAACTGAAGAAACTAGAAAAAGAAGAGCACTTGCACTACAAAACCAGTGCAAGAAAAAAATTAATAAAAATAGAACAGAAATAAATGGAATAGAAAACAAGACAGTTCAAACAATCAGTGAATCAAATAGTTCCGTCTTGGGGAAAAAATAGACAAAATAGACCCTTAACTGGGCTCTCTCAAAAGAGAGAAAACCCAAATAATAATAAACTAAATTTAGAAAGGTAAAATTACAACAGACGCTGCAGAAACAAAAAGGATCATGAAATACTTAGGAGCATAGGGGACATCAACCATAGATGTATTTGGGGACAAAACCTCAGTGGCAAAGGAAACAAACATGAAGATAACCAAGTAGGACTGCATCAAACCAAAGCTTTTCTAACTCAGAAGAAATTCCTTACAAAAAGCCAGCCTCATGACTGGGAGAAGATATTTGCACATCACCTGTCTGAAAAGGGGTTAATTCCGGAAATATATAGAATACATATACAGTCCAAATACAAAAGACCAAAACACAATTTTGAAAAATGGGTAAAAGACCTTAATAGACAAACATAACCTACAGGCAAATTTTTAAAAAGTTTAACTACACTTCTTATAAGGGGAATGTAAATCAAAACTACAGTGAAGCCGGGCACAGTGGCACGTGCCTGTAAGCATCAGCCTATGGAGCACAGCTGGGACTGGGGATTGCAGTTCGAGTCCTGCCCAGGGCAACATAGTGAGACCTAGTTCCAAAAAAATAGTTGGGCATTATGGTGTGCACCTGTAATCCCAAGTACTTGGGAAGCTGAGGCTGGGGATTGTGTGAGTCTGTGGTACCCCGGGCAACGTGAGCCTGCAGTTCAACAGGCAAAAATCACAAGACCTAGTCTCAAAAAAAAAAAAAAAAAAAAACCAAACAAACAAGCAAAAGACCTACAGTGAGATTTATCATCTTACCCCTGTGAGAATGGCCTACATCAAAAAGAGTGGAAATGACAAATGGTGAGAATGTAGAGAAAAAGGAACACCCATTCACTGTTGGTAGGAAAGCAGTTTCCTGCAGCCTTTCTGGAAAATAGATAAAATTCCTTTTAAAAATGAAAGTGGAAATACCTGCCTATAATCCAGCAAATGCCTGTGGAAGGTATTTACCCCAAGCATATGAAAGCACTAATGAGGACCTTATGAACCAGGCAGCCTTTTGGAGAAGCGCTCCACTGCCTAGGTCACTGGTGGAGGTGGGAGGCAAGGGTGAGTCCTATGCCAGTGGGACCTCAGGGTCTTGGGGACTCCTGGTCCAGAGGTCTCAGGCTGGGGAAGCTGGGCCTCTGCCTCCATGTGGTCAGGGAGTGGGGGCTGAGCACCTATGCCAGGCCTCAGCTGGGAAGGGAGGATCTGTAGGCTCTGCTGCCTTCCAGACCCGGCCCTATTCCCAGTTGGGCTGCGAGGAAAGAGTTGAAGGTTCCCCCAAACCGCCCCAGTCCAGGAGAGGCCCCTAGCACAGCTCTACTGCAGGGGGTGCAGGTAGGGCATGACCCACAGCCTGGGTTCTTGGGGCCTTGGGGTCTATGGGTCTCGGGATGGGGGACCTGGCCTCCTCCCTTATTTGGGGCGGGTGTGGAGGCTGGGCAGAACCCAGGAGGTCCGGAGCTGCAAGAGGGGATTTGTAGGCCCTGCCTCCAATCCTGGCCTTGATCCAAGCCAGGCTGGGAGCAGGGGCTAAGGTCCCCTCGAAAGGCCTGGCGCTCTGGGGAGTCCCCAGTAAGGTAGGGGATAAGGTAAATCCTGTACTACCGGGCTCTCAGGATCTCGGGGTCTAGGGACCTCAGGACTGGAGAGCCTGACCTCCACCCTTTCAGTGTCCAGGGGTGGGGGTAGGGCACCCAAGGGAGCTGGGAGAGGGGATTAGTAGACCCCACTTTCTGAACCCAGCCCAGTGAGCCTTGTCAGGCTGGACCCAAGGTCCTTTCGAGAAGAGCAGGCCCTTGGAGAATAGCTCCAGCGCACCTCCACTGTGGCCTAGGCAACTGTTGGGTGTAGGGGGCAAGGGTGAGTCCTACACCACCAGGCCCTCAGGGTTTCTGGGACTCTGGGTCCAGGGATCTCAGGCTGGGGAAGCCAGCCGCTGCCTCCTCATGGGCAGGGGTTGGGGCCAAGCACCTCTGCCGGGGTGTGGGCTGGGGGTGGAGTCTCCCTTGGGTTTACTCCATTCTCAATGGACTAGCACTAGGGATGAAGAATCCAGTCTCTCCAGCAGCGGCTATAATTGCAGAGGAGAAATAATAAAGTAATAACAGCCCTGAATGCACTCACAGCCTGGGTGGGACAAGCACAGTCTTGGGTACCAATGAGACAGGAAGATGTAATCAGCAACTGAGGTGACCTGTCACAGATTCCTGCCTGCATCATTTCTGGCACTGGGGAATCAAACCCCGGGCCCCAGCAATGTGCAGCATTTAAGAGGCTCCTTCCTTTGCCAATCAATGAGGGAAGAAAGCCACCAGGAGTGGCTATGACCCCCATGGCAGAACTGTTGACAAGAGGAGAGGAGCTCGATGAACCACCTGTGGAAGTCTGCCCTGGCAGCGAAAACTTCACCCGGGAGTTAGTTACATTCCCAAACCTAGAAGACACAGAACCAGCAACAGGTGACATACACCAGAAACAATCCCAGAGAAATGCACCACATCTGCCCTACAAGTTGGGGAGGGGGAAAGGAGGAGAATGGGGGGGGGGTGCGGTGGCGATTACAGCTATGCAAACATGACCAATGTTGTATGATAATTGCAAAATAATAAAAATTTAAAAAAGAAAACACCAATGAGAAAATTCATGTATTCCTATATTCATAGGAGCAGTATCACAACTGCCAAGTCATAGAGCCAACCTTACTGCCCTGTGAGAGATTTGCATAAAGAAACTGTAGAATACTACTTGGCTATTACAAAAGATGACATAATGACTTTTGGGACAAAACGGATGGGCCTTGAGTTGATTATGCTAAGTGATGTGAGTCAGAAAGTGAAAGACAGCAGATGGTTTCAATTATCTGTGGAGTGTTCATAACCAGAAGGTATATACTGGCAAAGCACGGCAAAAATAGTTTTTGAACTCTGTAAAACTATACTGGTTACCAGAGTTGAAGGGAGGGAGGAATGAACAGAGAAAGGAGAAGGGGAAAGGGTACTGACCTTGAGATTTGGTGAAGGGTATGTGAAGCAGGGGCCCATATGGAGGGATGAAATTGTAACCCAATTCCAAAGTTACATGGACATGTAAATGATGTCAAATTAATAACGGAAAAGATGACTTTAGGAACAGGAAACAAATAACTGAAGACTCTAAGGAATAGGAAAAGATAGCAATCTTAGTTTGAAATAATAAGAGGGTTGATGATATTGAGAGTAAAAACAAAGATTTGAGAGAATCCCAAATTCCTAACCATTGTTAGGAATCAGGATAATATATATAAAATGCATTTAAGAACAGAAAGGTTTGTTTAAATATACTAATAAATATCTTCCCCCCTCAAAAAAGTCTAAATATATAGAGTAAATGATATTGCAATGATGAGAAACTGCATCTTTAAAATCACATTAACTGCTCTTCATTTGACATAATATCACAGATTGGAGCTAAAAAATAAATCTGATGTCACTTCTGCCCTTGGCCCACTGGTTTTGTGGTATAAATAAAAATATAATCAATTCTTATTATTTGTTATGTCCTAGAAATGTTCTTTTAACACTGAATTAGTGAATACCAAACCATTGCTTCTAGGGAAAATAAGGTTTAGGGTCCCATGAGCCTCCTATTTTCATTAACCACTCATTGTATAACCTGTTTATACAATGTATAATGTTATTCATTGTTCTACATTGTATAACCTGGTTATACAACCTGGCTGCCCTAATATATATCATTGATTCATTAACATTGAACAACCAACAGTCCTTTAACTCCTTTTCTCTCTATGGCACAAAACCAGCACTTAAACACTATATTTGAGGGCCATTTTAGACAGTCACCGAGAACAAAAATGTAAAAAATATGGCACTATGTAAGCCGTGACAAGGAAGGAAAGGTGGAATAAGAAGACAGGATGTGTCTGTTGGATCCAATCTGGGGATACACATAGCAGACACATTTTTTTTGTCTACATGTGACCGTAGAAGTACAGTATTGATTTGAGGGTTAACCATTTTAGCAAGTAGATAAATTCACAAATACAAGATCCAAAAGTAATGAGGACTGTCTATGCAGTAAGTGCTGTAAATTTTAAATGTGTTCATATGGATCAGGAAAGATTTCATTTGAGACAAAATGAAGTTAGGGAATTATATAAATTTAGGAAATTGCAATGACCCTGTATAACTGGACATGGGAAGGGTCTTCTAAGTAGAAAAAAGGTTTGAACATTTGAGGGAGGTGTGTAGAGCTATGAACCCTTTTTAAAAATTTGGACTTTATGATAGGAAACCAGTGACTGATAGTATCCAAAGGAGAAAACGGGTTGTATTTGTATTTTGAAAAGCTTGTCTTGGTGGTGGTATTAGAAGTTGATGAAATAAGGAATAGATGTTAGAAGCAAGGTAATATGATGAAATTATGAACTGAGGCAGAGACAGTGGAGAGAAAAAAGGAATATATTTGACAGCTAACGCAATTAAATTAAAAGTTTAACGAAGCTAGGCACGGTGGCTCATGCCTGTAAGCTTCAGCCTATGAAGTGGCTGGGGCTAGGGATCGCAGTTCGAGTCCCCCTTGGGGCAACACAGTGAGACCTAGTCCCAAAAAATAGCCGGGCGTGGTGGCACATGCCTGTAATCCCAGCTACCTGGGAAGGTGAGGCTGGGGATTGCTTGAGTCCGTCGTACCCCAGGCACAACATGAGCCTGCAGTTCCACGGGCAAAAATAGCGAGACCTGGTCTCAAAAAAAAAAAAAAGAAAGAAAGAAAGAAAAGTTTAATTTAACGATACTAAGTTAAAAGTTCTTGGCAACAGATCAGCTGGTGGGACTAAAGAAGACTAGCCAGAAACGCCTGAGTGCCATTAGTTGAGACAGGAAATAAAGGAGACAAGCCAAGTTTAGGAAATAATGTGTTAGGTTGAGATTATGGTCAATGGTACATCTATAAAGAGATTAGGCCAGAAAATCAGAGTTCATATCTCAGAAATGAGAACATGCATTTATTAATTGATAAATGTCTGAATGCTTCCTGCTTATGAAGACAGTGTGCCCAGTGCTAGAGAGGAGCTAGAGCCACAATTGGCTATCTAGTGAGGGGAGACAGACAAGTAAAAATAGTTGCAGATAGTAATGCAAGTTAAAGTAATGGAGAGAGGTGGCTGAGGGTGTGTGTGAAGTGTTGGCTTAGCATGGGTGTTAGGTTCAGTTTCTGGTGAGATTGCTTTTATACTTGACAAAAATGAAGAGATTAAAGGTATGCACGTGGTTATCTGGGAAGATCATTTTGAGCAGAGAGAACAGAAATAGGCAAGCATGGGGTAGGGGTGTGTGGGCTTGTTTGAAGATCAGAAGGGAAGGTCACTGTGACTAGAGATGAGTAGGCAAGAGAGAGTTGCAGAAGGTGACCTGAGGGGCACAGGATGCCAAATCATTAAGGCTCTTGTAAGTCATGTTCAAGATGTTCAAGTTGGGCTTTTTTTTTTTTTTTTTAGTTACAGCAGGGAGCCTTTGGACAGTTTTAGCAGAAGAATAACCAAATCTCTTTCATATCTTAGACGAATACTTTTGACCACTCTGGAGTGTATTGCCGAGAACTAGCATGTAGGTAAGGGGAACTGATCAGGTGATGGCTGTGGTGAACATGAGGGTATAAATGATAACAGTGAAGGGATGAGAGGGTCCAGTTTTGAGTCATTTAGATTGCTTTTCTTCAGTCATTTCCATCATAACTGAATTTAAGGACCAGTTTGTCACTGGCTCTGTTATGAATTTTAGATATTTGTACATATGTGTTATGTTGGGAAAAAAATCTCATGAAAATTATTTTAACATCTAGTTTGAGACACAAAAAAATTAAAATTATACTTAATATTTGTGGCAGTAACTCAATAGTTATATTACATGTCTTGTGCTTTTTAGCATATAAAAATAGTTCAGGCCATTTTGCAGGCTCATTTGTAATATTCCATATTTTCTCTATAAAGTAAACAAAGCTTTGTCGTATTTGTTAATTAGTGACTAAGTCAATAAAATTTTATTCTGGACTACTACATTGTGAAAGCAAGTTAGGAACATTATTTGAACTATTTAAAGATGAATGTCTGAAGATCTAGCTTTTCTATGGCCAACTCCTGTACACATTAACGAATATTCTTGGACTTACCGCAGTATGGAGCAGGAACTAGGGTAAAGAAAGACTGGGAGTTAGCCAGATAAGACTTTTTAAAAATACCTAGGCAAGCAAAGATGAAAACTCAAAATCAAAGGTTAGAGAGTAGAAATTGTGATGAAAATATATGTGAGACTTCTATGAAGCAGAATAAATAGATATAGAGAATTATAGACATCTGGAGGTTAGGAAGAAGGAAAACATATTAAATGCTTTTGAGATGCTAAGCTTTAGAAAATGTTAGATGGTGATAATCAAAAGGAGTTAGAACCTACAGTAAAAGGAGTAGACGAGCTGGGTACGTAGTTTGGAAATGGTAAATTATAGGCACCATTTTTGGTACTCCCACAGAAAGCACTTTAAGAAGCAGTGGGAAAGGACAAAAGGTAGGAATTTTAAAAACTAAGAATGAGGAAGGAGTTAGCATATTTATAAATGTAGAAATATCAAATGAAGAAAAAACAATTGAAGTTTTGTAATCCCACTTTGGATGGGAGGGACTTGAATAATACAGGGAGCCTTTTCCCTGTAGAGGAGGGATGCGTTTTCTCTTCAGTTTGAGAAAGAGGTAATTAATGGTGCTGATATATTTGATTTTACAAGTAGAGGAGGATTTCGGTGCACATCAAATGAAACCATTTTCCCCTTTCTGGCAAAATCATCTGCAGACTAGTGTAAGAATATGTTTGAAATAGGAAGTATGGAGAGGACTCAAAAGGGGGCAGTTCATACAATTTTGCAGCAGTATTTAAGACTTTGCTGACAGCTTGAGCGTATAGAAAAACCTGAGAAGAGTAGAAATGCAGAACAGAGCTGTGGAAATGATTGGTAAGGGGAGAAACAGACCTGATCACTTCATGATTTTGTCCAGAGCTACCTGTATTAAAATTAGTGCAGGAACAACGGGGCCACTGATGAATCTCTGAGTTATGAAATCTGACAGAAATTGCACTATTTATGCTATTTTATTAAACCAAAGCACATAAAGGAAATTCTGCTTTAAAAAAGTATCATTATAGAAAAGAACTTGTAAAAGGTTCTGTAATATTTTAAGCAATATTTTATTTAACCCTAAAATTTTATGAAAGAAAAATTATCGTATTTTTAGTTAATATTTTACCAAAATTGTCAAAACATGGTGTTCAGCTCAGCCCTTAACTAGAAATCCCTCCTAGAAATTAATGGCTGGAAAGGATATCTGGTCATGTCTGTCTATGCTTGACATGATGTAGTCTCCAATAAGAGAAATACTAGGTTAGTACAGATTTTTCAGATTTCATTTCATCCATTTTTTTTACCATGTTGAATGTATTGAATGTTACCTAAGTTTTTTAGAATCAGAAGCTTTCAAATAAAAACTGTTCATTTGAGATACAGTTTACTGCTCTCACCCAGTTAGTACCTCTTTAGACTTTATATATTTCTGAAACTTTGTTAAATAATCATTAAGACTATTCTGTGTTGGTTTTTCATCTGGATACACAGAACAAAAGTTTTCTGATTAAACTACTGACATTCCTTGCAAGGATTCCCTATATTGGGAGCCCATGTCCTGCTATTTTCTCAATCATTCCTGCCTAAAGAATATTACTAAGTGACATTATGACTTTGGGGAAGAGAATTTACTTCCCACTTTATCTAAATCATCAAAAAAAATTTTTTGTGCTTATTAAATACAATGCTTTCTACTTTTATGCATATTTGGCTCAGTATTTGAAGGTCTGATTTAATTAGAAGTAAACAAAAACTTGAATATTGTGTGAAATAGGAATAAAATATTCCAAATTGATAGTTAATTCTAGTAGCTTATAAAAAAGTTTGCAGTGAGATTTAGTGTAACATGCCCTCTTATCTGAATTATATTTAGTGATAGGTCAGTGATTTTTGATCCCCAGTTCCTTGCTAGAATGGAGTTTTGGTGGCTTGTGAAGAGAAAGAAAATTAGTCATTTAGGTTGACAGTGGATAAAGATGTCAGGTAGAAGCAGTTTTATGATAAATGAAATTGATTAAAAAGTTCCTTTCTGTGTAAATTAAATACTAACACTAAAGAATGTAGAATAAACATATCTTGAAAATTGAAAATATTCTTTATATGTTTTTAAATTAAATATTTACGTTACATTTTATCAAATGTTTCACTAAAATACAAACAAGAATTAGTAAAGCATATCAGTAAAGACAGTTTGGTCTTCCCCAGACTTTGACCTTTAGAGAAAAAGTCCTATTTTTCTTTCTGAAGGAATGGTTACAAATTGATTTTTTTTTTTGTACTCAAACTGATTATCATTTTGTATTATTTCTACATAGGTTTTCATTTTTTTTGAAATGTTAATGCTTGTATAGATGAAAGACTAGAAATGATCTTCAACTCTCTCTCTTGCTTCCCAGAGGCAACTGTTTTGACCTTTTTAGCTGATTCTTTTTGCGTTTAGCTCTATATCAGTAAATAATCTGCTTATGGTGCCGAGTTTTAATTTTTTGGTATCGACCACTATGGAAAATGAGGATTTAGCTTTGTTCCACTATAACACCACTACATATACTATAGTTGACACTAATGATCCCTTAATTCTCCCAACATAATTCTATTAGTAAAATTGATTAGATTGATGTTTATCAGTTGATCCATTAGTAAACTCATTCTTTCCATTTCTTTGTTTTTATTTTCTTGTGGTTAATAATTATATGCTTAATAATTATGTGCTTAACAATATTATATGTACTAATTATCAATACTCAACCCCCCAAACTGCTGGTATTTAAAATTGTCTTTTAGTAGATTGATTTAATTTCTCAACCTCATTTTGTTAAAGATGCTACTCTAGGAACACTTGACTTTTCCAGTATGGACTTACTCTTCTCCATATCTGGTACATTCTTGTCAACATCTTCCTAGGAATTATTTTTGCTCTTTTCCTGAGTTGTATTTTCTAGTTCTGTGTTTCATATTTTTTCTTTTTCTACTTTTCCTTTGAGTTAATGTTCAGAGGGTAGTCCTTTTTTTTTTTAAATTTGAGACAAAGTGTGTGGTAGTTTAATTTTGTGAAGTCTTACAAGCATAGCTGAAAATTATGTTTTTACTACCCTCAAACTTGATTGAGATTTTGGCAGGGTAAAACTCTTAGACTGAAAATCTTTTCAAAGGCATTTCAGTTGTTATCATTGAGAGCTCCAAACCACTTTGATTCCTAATTCTTGACATGAGCGATTTTTTTTTTGTCTTTGTCTTTACTATTCTGAAATTTTGCTATAATCTAACTTGGTATGAATCGGTTTTTATCCAATTTGCTCTGTTCCCTATGCCCCCATTTAGTCTAGAAATTTACAGCTATCAGTTCTGGAAAATACTGAATTTTTCATTGTTACTTCCCCCTTCATTTGTTGCTGTTCATTCACAACTACTTCCATTTAGATGCTCTCCATCAGCGCCTCTGAATTTTTCTGTTTTTCACTTCTGTGCTTTTTTGATTTTTGTGCTATTTCCCTTAATTTCTCTTATTATTCTGTTGAAATTTTTATTACTATTTTTGTGTTTGTTTTTTTTTCGGTGCTTTTTTGTTTCCTCTAGAATGTTATTCTCCTATCACAACCTTATTATTTCATGAATATAATATTATGTCCTCAAGAATTTCAATAATTGCTTATTTTCTTCAATATGGATAGTTTCACTATTTCAAGTAGGTTTTACCTATTTGATTATTTATTATATCTCTATTTTGATGGTTCAGACTTTTATAACCCACCTCATTTCCCAGGGTTATTAGCTCATTGTTGAGATCAGAGAACAAAAAATATGAAAGCTCTGTTCCCATGCTGAGCTTCTTAGCCAAGTGACTGAATTGTTTAGGGTAATACCTGACCTTGGTATCTTATGTCTTTCCTCTTAGTCTGGCCTTGTTCTCTGGAGAAGATTGCACAGTAAAGACCTGAAAAGTAAGGGCTAGGCTAATGGACTCAAATAGTCGAGGGAGAAGAAGTTTGAGGCATTGTCTTAGTGTGCAGTAACCACATTTCTCATTTCACATTTCATTGTTCTTTCTTTGTCTAAGGAAACTCTACTCTCTCCAGAAAATAAACCTCTGATTTTCAGCCTTGTCTGGTGAAAGCTGAGGAATAATTAGTTAACTTGTGAGGCATAAGGGGTTAAGTGATTATGAAAAATTAAGCAAATAACCATTGATTCCAACAAAATTTGAAGTGCAAAAGTGAGAAAAGTAACTACAGTTTACTAACAGATCAGCTAATGAATAATGACTTAATGTTGTCTGAGTCTCCTTATAGTTCCTTTCACCTTCAATACCTTACATCGCTAATTTATGAGCCTTTGAAAGACTTTTCTGTGTAAATGAAATGATTTTCTGCTTTAACTCAGCTAATTTAGAGATTTGCCTCTTTCGGTCTGCTAAGGCAGTTACTCCATGTTTTACAGCTTCCAGAGTTAACTTTTCTCTCACTTCCCCCTATTTGCAAACATTTCTTTAAAAGTAAAATAAAATTGCAGGTACACACATCTTTATTGTATTTTAGAGGGATTTTTATTGATAGCAAAATTAGATGACTTCAGTTTATCTTTGTTTGGAAATAGTAATATCTGAATGAGAATACTCATTTTTGTATTTCTAATAATTTTTCTTTCAAACGTGACACTTCATTTTTATCAAATCCTAACACTCCAAAATTTTGGGGAAAGAGTTTCTGCCAGAAAAACATCCTTAATTTTAATTTTAAACTATGACTTGGGTGAAAGAATGTGTTTAAGAGCACCCTTCAGCTTTCTCTTCCATAAGATGGGCGTTTTCTCAAATAGCCACTGCTGCTGTCCACACTTTGCTTCAATTTGGATTTTCTTGAGATTTTTTGAGTGTTAACATCAAGAAGTAAATCAGTTCCTTGAAATAATAGTACTGTTACAAATTCAAGTTAATCCCAAAGTGGCTTTGAATTTTACTTGATATGTGCCAGTTGTTGAATATACAGAATTTTGCCTCTATTTTGAACTGAAAGCAAGGTAATAAAAAGGAAAGAATAATTTAAATGTTAATCTACACGCAGTTGGGTATTTACCAAGTATTTGTTAAGTGGTTTTAATGGGAGCTATAAAAGAAGAAAAAGCTCTTGTTTTATGAGAGGTATAGCTTAAAAGAGAAACAGAACATTCCTGACATGTCTAGTGAATGCTAGAAAAGCATTCTTTCCACTTGTTTTACAAGATTATTTATTGGGAAATAGGAAAAGAAATTATGGCTATATGTATCCCCGTTAGATCTTGGCTTCATTAATTAACTATTGTCCCTTTCTAATCTGCATCTATTATTACTCTTTCTTCTGCATTTCTAATGTTTGTGATGATTGCTTTTAACCTTAAAAGATAAAGCAAAGAATAAAAGAGAAAAAAGGTAAGTAATTTGGAAAAAAGTGTATTTAATATTTCAATTTCTTTACTTTGTAATTTCAGTAAATACATTTCATTCAATTGCTACTTGCTTTTGCACTTTTATGGAAGCAGATAGTAAAATGGAGTGGTGAGAACTATCTTAGTATGTTGTTAATCTGTAGTATCTAGCATATCCAGGCCTTTATGATGGCAGTTTTTAATGGCCATTTCTGAACATAACTGTATTTCAGTCATCTGTTCTTACAGGCATTTATTTCAGTCATCTGCTGCTTCTGAATATGTCATTACTAGAAACACAGTTTCTTCCATCTTACTGAACTTTGCAACTGCTTCCAAGTTTCTCAAAAGTACTTCTTACTCCTTTACTGTGTCCAAGTGACATGACTGTAGAAATGATGACAGATGATTGGTGTTGACCCACAGAAATTTGTTTCTGTACTCCTTCACAGCTAAAATTATATTGTATAGTGACAAGTTTGAGACTAGAAACAGCATTTTCTCATGCTCCCTACTCTCCATAGATTGTTTCATGTTTTATTTTTTTATCTGCCACTTGTTGATTTGAGCTCATCATATTCCTATGCCCTTTGTGAGTTCCTGCAAAATGTCATGATTTGTTATCTGTCTGGTCTTTTGGGTATTTTCCTCTTTTATGTTTAGGGAGAATGCTGAGATTGCTTTGTGGGGGAATTATATATGGGAAATATTACTTACAATTTATGGTTAAAGCTGAAAATGATTAACATGATTTGGAACCAATCATTTGAATTGAATTCTTGATTTGTTTTTCTCTTGACTCACTGCTAGCTTATTACCTGTAACATGAAGATAATACGTCTTCCATTAACCAGCTTTTTTTTTTTTTGTAACTAAAATGATATAGAAAGGCAGGATATCCACACTGTACACAAGATGCTTATTATTTGAACTTAGGATATCCACACTGCACATAAGATGCTTATTATTTGAACTTAGAGCAAAGACTTTTGACTCAAAGTTAAAGGGAAAGCAAAGGTGAACATGGAAGTGACTGATCTAGATGGGAGACTGGATAACTGACCTAAATATGAAATGAAAATAAGACCATATGTATTTAAAATGACATGTAGGCACAATTCAGTGATGGGGGATTTATAAAGAATAAGGGAACATTAAGACTTCTACCACTGATACTGCTTGATAGTTTTGATTAAATTAACATGTGTAGGTGTATGTTTATATTAGCAGAAAAGTCTGAAAGAACTCTTATGAAAAGGGACTCTTAAAATATTAAATTCTTCCGTAGTCACTTAGTACAAATAGAAAAGATTGTCTATTTTATCATTTTACAATTGTGAGTGAATAAAAGGGAGATGAATAAGAAAAGACCTCTAACCTGACAATAGTAATCAACATAGAACATTATTCTTAACAATCTCAAACCAAATACTCTGGGAGTACGTATAAGAACTGGTTATATGTGACTGAAAGTGGAAGATAAGTTGTTTTCATTTATTCCCACAGTATCTTTTTTTTCTTTTGGAGACTAGGTCTCGCTATTTTTGCCCATGGAACCTCAGGCTCACATTGCCCAGGGTACCACAGACTGAAGTGTCTTGATCCCCAGCCTCAGCTTCCCAGGTAGCTGGGATTACAGGCGCACACCACCATGCCCAGCTATTTTTTTGGGACTTGGTCTCGCTACGTGCCCCCAGCAGAACTCAAACTGGGATCCCTGGCCCCAACCATGGCGTTCTAGGCTGCCACCTACAGGCATGCGCCACCATGCCCGGCTGTATTCCCACAATATCTTAAAGGCTTTGTTTTCTCTTTGAAATCTGTAAAAACTTATGATTAGAGTAAAAATGTTTGCCAAAAAAATTCATTTATAGAATAAAAATATAAAGAATTAGGAGTTATTAGTTAGAATTAATTCTTTGTAATTATTATCAGTTTTAGTGACAGTGAAATCTTTTAACTTAAAATATACCTGTTGAAGTTATTAGAAGTATTATTTAATGTAACGTAGACCAGTCTCATTAGAATAGAAATCCATAATAAAAAGTACAAATAATGCATAAGGCATGAACTATTAAAGGAATGAAATTGTTCCATATGAAGAGATTATCTATGGAGAGTTTAAAGAGCTTTGTTTTACTAGGTAAAGCTCGCTTCGTCCATAAAGTCTGTATATAAAGCCTCTGAGAACCCTTGTGGCATTGACTTTACAAATATATAGCTTGGGCAATCCATTTATTAAATCATTGTTTTGTGACATGAGTGTACATTATTTTAAATAAAATAAAATTTTATTAAAAATATATAATTTAGCTTTTTACTCCTCTCAGCCTTGGCTCCTTCCTCAGGAATAATACCTATTTAACCTTGTTTTATGTCTTTCCAGATGTTCGTGTATATTTACATATTTGTACCTGTGAATTTATTTTTGTGTGCTTTGTTTTTTATAAACATCACATAATACTATATGACTCCCCACTCACCCCCAGAAAAATATGTTTTGGAGAATTCTTCATGTAAGGTCGCATGAAACCCACATTGTTCTTCTCACTGATTATTCATAGAGTAGGTTTTTAGCCATTTCCCTGCTGAGGAACATAGGAGCTATTTCTTTTTCACCCATATTTTCAAATATCACAATGAGCATCCTAAGGAAAAATATGTTTTGGAGAATTCTTCATGTAAGGTCGCATGAAACCCACATTGTTCTTCTCACTGATTATTCATAGAGTAGGTTTTTAGCCATTTCCCTGCTGAGGAACATAGGAGCTATTTCTTTTTCACCCATATTTTCAAATATCACAATGAGCATCCTAAGGAACTGTGCCTCACTAGACATAATATTATAGATATCATGATGATCTTTCACTTGATAATTAGTTATGACTAAGATTTAGTATGGTTCCAATTTTTTGGAAACTCTTACTAAAATTATTACTGGAATTCTGGTTGTAGTGGCATGAAGAAACTGAAAGTTCCCCTCATTAAAATAAATATATATGAAAACTCAACAAAATTGTAAAGGGTACTTGAACAAAGTAACCTTTGTTTGGCAATAGAACAAAGACACTTAAAAATTGATCTTGCAGAACTGTTAGAGTTTGGGGTAAAAAACTGTGAATCTGTGGCCTTCTTGCTGGCACTTTTCCCAGATTTTTCCCCAGACTTCCCTGCTTAGTGGATGAGAACTTAAACTTTACCAGCTTGCAGCTAGCTGAGAAAAACAGCAGGTTTGCTGCCAAAGAGTTAGGAGGTGACTTGATTGAAGAAAGAGAAGAATAAGAGGGGACATAAAACATGTTTTGCTTGTGAAAACGGTCACTTTGATTGGAGACTTGGAGAAGCCCTGATGTTTTGTATGCTCAGAGTTGTGTACCTCTGAGTTATGGACCAGTAGGGAAATCCTAGACATGAGTGAGCCATAGAAATAGCTGAGTTAAACTCCCCTTACAGTTCTGGTTTGCTGGGAAAGTACATATGTGGAGGGAAGACCTGAGAGAACCTGGCAAAAATTTCACACCAAGACTAGCTGAACACCTAACTGCATCTTGGAATGTGTTTTCCCATTTCTACACAAATCAGCAGTGGAGGGTGGAAGTCCTACTGGCTTGAGATGTTGGAGCACAAACTTTACCCAAGTCATTCACTAATCAGTAAGCTCTACAGATAGACAACCCCCAGGAAGCCTGGCGAAAGTATAAATATAAGAATGAGAAAACTTGAACAGAGATGTTCCAACTGCATACCATGGAAGGAAACAGATTCTACAGCTTCAGTCCAGATTCGTGACTAAGGATACCCAACAGTTCTGAAAAATAAAATGATTCCAGAAGTACTTTAATATATTCAGGGTTCAACATTGAACCTAAACTGATGCACGGCCCCCCAAAAAAGGAGAAAGAAAGAAAAGCCAAGAAAGTTGTAATTTGTTGTCACACATACACACAAAAAAACAACTGTCAATTTGTAAATCTCAGTGGACTTAATGTTGGACTTTAAAAAGACTTCAAATTTGCTATTCAAATATGTTCAATGAATTGAAGACATTATGCTAACAACACTCAGCAAATAGGGAATTCTAATAGAGAAGCAAATTATAATAGAAACCAAGTAGAAAATTCAGATTTGAAAGGTACAGTGATTGAAATGAAAAGATGTACTTGGATAGGCTCAGCATCAGATTTGTGGAGACAGAGAAAACAAAGATTGATAATGTATTCAATCCAACAAACAGAGGAGGAAAAAGCTGTAAGGAAAGTTGTTTTCTTTTTTGAGAAATTTTGATTAGGAGACCAATGGGATGATGTCAAGCATTTTAATGTGCACCTAAGAGGGTTCCAGATTAAAAAAGAGAAAGAGGCAGGAAGAAATAGTAGAAGAAATGCACCACACCACACCATTTGGTGGCAAGTATAATTTATAAAAGAATGAAATGTTGAAATAATCTAGAAGTCAAAAAGACTATCCAGAAGATTAACAAAACCAAAAGCTGGTTCTTTGAAAAAAATTAATAAAGTTGATAAACCCTTTGCAAAGCTCACAAAGGAAAGAAGAGAGAAAATCCTAATAAACAGAATCACAAATGAAAGAGGAGAAATTAAAACAGACACAAAAAAAATCCAAAGGATAAAAAGAGATTACTATGAACAACTATATGGAAATAAATACAACAACATGGATGAGATGGATAGATTCTTAGAAAGATACAACTCCCCAAAATTAAACAAAGAAGATATAGAGAACTTAAATAAACCAATCACAAGTAGTGAAATTGAAGCAGTCATCAAAACGCTACCTAAAAACAGATTCCAGGACCTGATGGCTTTACAAATGAATTCTACCAGACTTTCAAAGATGAAATAATACTTGCACTACTAAAGCTTTTCAAAAAAATTGAGAAAGAAGGAAAACTGCCAAACACATTCTACGAAGCAAACATCACACTCATACCAAAACCAAATAAGAACAGCTCCCAAGAAAGAAAGCTATAGACCAATTTCCTTAATGAACATAGATGCAAAACTCTTAAAATCCTGCCAAACCAAATCCAACGGTGCAAAAAAAGCATCATTCACCATGACCAAGTGGGATTTATCCCAGGGGTACAAGGATGGTTCAACATCCGGAAATCAGTCAACAAAGAGAAAAATAAAAACCACATGATAATATCAATAGATGCAGAGAAAGCGTTCGACAAAGTCCAGGATGCATTCATTATAAAAGCCCTTGGAAAAATTAGGGATTAAAGAAACTTACCTCAACGTAATAAAAGCCATCTATGACATACCTATGGCAAATATCCTAAATGGGGAAAAACTAAAATCATTCCAGCTGAGATCTGAAATCAGGCAAGGATGCCCACTCTCCCGACTACTCTTTAACATTGTACTGGAAAATTCTAGCTAGGGTGATAAGGCAAGAGAAAGACATGAAAGGGATACATATAGGTAAAGAGGAACTGAAGCTATCATTATATGCTGATGACATGATTCTCTATATAGAAAACCCCCAAAAATCCACAGAAAGATTGCTTGAAATAATAAAAAGGTAGCTGGATACAAAATCAACACACAGAAGTCAGTGGCTTTCCTATATGCAAAAAGACAAATAGAAGAAGAAATCAGAAAAACCGTCCCATTTACCATCGCACCAAAAAAAAATTAAATACTTGGGAATAAACTTAACAAAAACATGAAAGAATTATACAAAGAAAATTTTAGAACGTTCCTAAAAGAGATAGAAGACATAAGGAAATGGAAAGACTTTCCTGTTCATGGATTGGAAGAATTAATATTATCAAAATGGCCATCCTACCAAAGGCAATCTGTAGAATCAATGCAATCCCAATAAAAATCTCACTGACATTTTTTAAAGAGATAGAACAAAAATTGCTGAAATTAATATGGAATAGCAAAAAACCTTTTATATCAAAAAGCCACCTGACCAGAAAAAACAAAAAACAAAAAATGGAGGTATTATAATTCCAAACTTCAAACTATACTACAAAGCCATATTAGAACAGCTTGGTACTGGTACAAAAACAGACAATCAAACCAATGGAACAGAATTGAGTGCCCAGAAATAAAACCACACATATATAGTCAACTAATCTTTAACAAAGGAGTAAAAAACTTACCATGGAACAAAGATAGCCTCTTCAATAAATGGTGCTGGGAAAATTGAACTAAGACATGTAAAAAAATGGACCAAGACAACTCCCTTACTCCATGCACAAAAATCAGCTCAAAATGGGTAAGAGACTTAGATGTCAGACCTGAAACCATAGCATACATAGAAGAAAACTTGGGCAAAATTCTCCATGAATTACAATTCAGAAATCCCTTTCTGGAAACATCTACAGATGGCAAAAAAATGAAGGAAAACATAAACAGATGGGACTACATCAAACTAAAAAGCTTCTGTACAGCAAAAGAGACAACAGAAAAAACTAAAAGATGCCCATCTGAATGGGAAAAAATTTTTGCCCTCCACATGAGTGACAAGGGTTTAATAACAAAGATCCACAAGGAACTCACAACTAAACAAAAGCAAAACAAAAAACCCAATCAAAAAAAATGGGGAGAAGAACTAAAAAGACACTTCTCCAAGGAGGAAATACAAATGGCCAACAGGCACATGAAAAACTTCTCAACATCACTAGCAATAAGGAAATGCAAATCAAAACCACAATGAGATATACCACCTTACACCAGTAAGAATGGCCCACATCCAAAGAACAGGCAACAACAAGTGCTGGCGAGGATGTGAAGGAAAAAGGAACACTCTTACACTGCTGGTGGGAATGTAAACTGGTCCAACCTCTATGGAAAGCTGTGTGGAGGACCCTCAAGTTAATGAAAATGGAACTACCATTTGACCCAGCAATTGCTCTCTTGGGAATCTACCCAAGAGACCTCAATGTGGGTACAAAGGGACACCTGTGCTCGGGTGTTTACTGCAGCACAATTTATAATTGCAAGGACATGGAAGCACCCTAAATGCCCCAAAACAGATGACTGGATGAAAAAGATGTGGTATATATACATGATGGAATATTACTCATCAATTAAAAATGACAAATTTGACAATTTTATAACAACATGGATGTACTTAGAAGAAATCATATTAGCAGAAACAAGTCAAAAAGGAAAAAACAGAAACCAAATGGTTTCACTAATATATGGGATATAGTGAAAAAATAAAAAAAGCTTTGAGGAAAAGTCAAAACAAAACAAGCTAAGCACCAAACTGAAGCACACAACTTTGAGCAGGAGGGAAAGGGGGGAAATGGAGGATGGGGGGGGGTAAACCCCTGGGATTACAATGTTGTGAAATTTATATATAAATAATAATAATAATAAAAGAATAAAACGTTGACGTAAACTCCCTACAACTTCATTTCTACCACTAAATGCAGCTATAAAAATCTGGGAATGACTCTTTGTAGACTTTGAAAAATGAATCATGACAAGTGGGTTGGATAACCAGGTATGTCAGCACCATTGAACTAATGGTGAGGTTTTTTTTTTTTTCTTTTTGCTTTTGTATCCCTCACTGTAGCCCGAAACTGCAAAAACAGACATCAGAGAGAACTCCAGATGCTCTCTAGTTTTGATGTGAACAGCAAGATGTTGGCAGGAATATAGGATTTTTCTCTTCTGTGTTCTCTGGTACCCAGATCCTAGAATATAATTTAGTAAAATCATTTGTTAGGAGCCTAACAAACTTTAAGGAAGGAGATCTTTCATTGTGTTTGAAGTGGTGTTCCCTGCTTTTCCCTTTCTGTTTTCTCCAGCTGCTCAGATCATGATTGCAATTGTAGAGAGTACATGACAGATCAATTTAAACCTCCAGATTTCTGGCTAGAGTACAAGTGAAAAACATCCAGAGAATCAGAAGTACCAGGCAGATTGCAGAGAGGGAGCAGATCCCGAAAAAGAGACTCCGAAAAGTTGCTTATGCATTCCTGGGCTTTCCCTTGAGCTGTGTGTGTGCAGTGCTGATCCTGACAGCAGGCCTGAGTACAGAAATACCAGTAGATCAACACCCAAGTCCCAGAGTGGCAAGTGGATACTGTTTTTTGTGGCACAGATCCAAATGACAACATTATAGTTCAGTAGTTTCTTTCAAGTTAAACTCACACTTACCATGTGACACAAAAATCTCCCTCTTAGGTATTTAACCAAGAGAAACAAACACTTAAATTCACAAACAAAGGTGCAGATTAAACATGGAAGACGCTACACTAAGTATCATTGGTGCCTCAAAAGGTTGGAAATGGAGGTCCGAACTCAACTGAGTAAATTGCTTGTTGACACAGCAAAATGCTAACATCCACTGTAATACTTTCGCAACATACAATGTCTCATAATATTGAAAACATACGATCAAAAACTGCTTGGCATATGAAGAACCTCAAGAAAATCTCAAGTCTTGTGAGCAAAAGATAACCAAGAGATACCTACACATATAATCCTTTGACAAAGATTTAAAGGGATTTAAAGACTTAAACCGATTATAATTGTGCTACAAGAAGTGAAGGTTTCCTCTGTGGTCTTGTTGGTTGGCTTCCTCTCCACTGCCCAGTCCTCTTTCTGGAATTGAGAGCAAGAGTAGGTGTATAAGTGCACTGCCTGTCCTTGGACAAGATTCTGCTTTGGGTTTGTAAACAAAGAGCTGGGAAATCTCAGATTAGGTAAATCAAGAGAAGGAGTTTACTCTGGAGATAGATATATCAATGCAGTTTTTAAGTTGTAAAAACAAAATGGGGTAGAGATGGGTGGTATCACTCCTCAGAATGTTAAGAATTGTCAAGGGAGTTTTCAGTTGTCTAAAGTGTGGAACAGTGTAGACATTTGGTGGAAAATGACACTTGTTTCGTATTTGAGAAACACTGCTTTAGTGTATCCACTTCTAATCAGAGTCCCCTTCTCTCCAGATGGTTTCCCTTTCCTTTAGTATTTGTACTAAGAGTCCAATTTACTTACCTCTGTTTTGGCTCGCTTTCCTTTTCAGGCCCCAGCAGGCTTTGTCAGGAACCCTTCCCAGTATGTTTTTTGAAAGAAGTCTGTGCTATTTAGACTCAAAAGTGTGCTCTTGAGTATGGGGTTACTTAATTACCCAGTATGACTGCCTCTCTGGTTTGCCTACACATGGACTCCTATCTTGAATTTTCTTAAGAATGCTTTGGGAAATACAGTTCCACATTTTAAGATCAAGTATTTATCATAAGCTCATTATTTTTAGTAGTGTACTCAACTGCTTCCATTGTTATCTTCCCCAGTTTTTCATCTTACCATCTCACTACCCTGATCAAAGAAAGAGTTAATATTTAACTGCTTTCCTGTATTCCTTCACTTAATAATGCACTGAGGTATTGTTCTGGGGGAGGGGGGGTGTTTAATGGGTTATTTAGCTGTAACATCCTGTGAGAAAGATACGATTATCAGTTCCCCTCCCTCCCTTTAATAGAGGTGTCAGAAAAGGGATGTTGGCTCATTTCCCCTCATTTTCAGGACAAGGTAAGTGGTGTAGTTTAGGCTCTTGACCTCTATGCTTTATCGTCTAATTTGGTATTTTCCTTCCTGATATTCTTACTGTGCTTTATGCATGTGTTTGCATTTTTGGTCTTTTCTACTAGATTATTTGGAGGAAAGAGTATGTCTTTATTCTCTTCACAGTGGCATATTCCTCCTGGCTTCTAAGCTCTGGATAGATGATAATGAAATTATCTGAGTGCATTCAGAATTTTACTTTTTTTTTTGAATCAGTGTAACTAACTTAGAATTTCAAGATTCTAGTTTGAGAGCTAAGGTATTGACAGCATTATTTTCATTTTACGAAACAGTTTTTATTGACTTATGCTGTCATGTTCAAATCAGTTGTGTGATAATAGCTGTGTCAAAATTTAATCTTTAAGAAACATGATTTGACCCATATTAAAATAGGACCTTTTTTCCTATATTATTTCTTGGAAATGTATTTTTAAAAGAATTGTGCCACTCCATTGCAAATGTATTAGAAGTAGTCTAAATGAATTTTGTTACTTTTTTCAAATTATGCTTAAATCTTTGCAACTATATATAGAATGAGATTTAGTTTTTCATATCCCATATTCTGCAAATTATGTAACATGGTTCTTGAGCGATAATCATCATTTTATCCATAAAATGAAAGAACAGAAGTAGTTTTTAACATCTAGAAAACTTAACTTACCTGTTCTATTTTCAGTGGGAATTCAGTCTGTTGAGTTGAATGTCATTACAAAAGATTTTTTGATGTTCAATTACTCTCTTCTGATTTTTAAGAATAGTTCGTTTAATTACTTAGAGTTCTAAAACTGGATAGAAATGCTATTATAAAACAATTCTATACAGCTTCATAGATATAGGTGAATAAATATAAATATAGACATTTTATCTAATTTGCCTTACATATTGAACTATTTCACAGAAAGTTAGGATTATATTTATTTGGAGGAAGTATTATAAAAGCTTACTATTAAGTAGACTGAGCATTGAATGATACCACTACTATCTTTGGCTTGTTACATAATTTGTGGGAAACTGATAAATTAAAGATTTATAAACTACTGATTCTATGTAATGTATTTAAGATATCTGCACATATACATGAGTTTAGTATATATATATATATTTTTTTTTTTTACTGAGTTTTGAAGTCCACATTAAATTTTGAAAGCTTTCAAGTCTTTGCAATGTTTTGTTTTAAAACATAAGAGACATTTCCTTGGAGATTAGATAGAATTTATTCTTAAGTAAATCCAAACCTAATACCTTTGTGTAAGGGTTACTCTTTAAAAATCTTTTCAATTTCTTCTATTATGATCTATTTCCATTTACCTTTTTCTCCTAAACGTTCATACTCACATTTTTCTAAAAAATCATCCACATGACTAGATTTTAAAATAAATTTGTTCATTGTATTCTCCTCTTAATCTTGTGTGTACTTGCCACTGTTTTCTCAACTCACCTAGTGGTACTTGTATCTCCTCTTTTATTAATAAGAATAGCTGTATGTTCTTGTTCCACTTTTATCTTCTGAAAGAGTAGCTTGTTCAAAACCATGAAATGAATGGGTTTTTCTTTCTGATTCGTTTCTACTTTCACTTTTCTTTCTTTTTCGATTTCAGGATTTCCTGTTACCCCTTGTGAATTTTGATCATTCCGATCCATGGCAGTTTGCTCAAACTTTCCCTTTCATTGTTCTTTTCTGAAGTGGCAGAATTCTTTAATCTTCCTACACAGGATGATTCAATCTTTTTTTTTTTTTTTTTTTTTTTTTTTTTTTTTTTTTTTTTTTTTTTTTACTCTTTTCTCTTTTACCTTTGTAACCATTTTTTTTGGAGGTCATTGCCTCTGTTTGTTGAATTGGTGAGTCTTATTCATGTTGCCAGTTTTTTGTGTTTGATGATTCTTTGTTTGTTTGTTCATATTTGTAATTGAAGGATCTGGATTAAATCCTTTTTTCTCTAGCCCAAATAAGCATCCCATTTATATGTCATTGAATATAGTTTATGATTAAAGAGTCTATTTTCTAGTAATTACAGTGGAGTGAAATTTGTAGGTAACTTACCTTCTGATTTTTTGGTAACTTGTTTTTCTTCATGAATTCTCCAAGTAAGTTAGGATACAACCTTCCTTCTCTGGTTCCCACCCATGTTTGCTAAGACCCACCCTACAAAACTTCCCATTACAAATATTTAGCTTTTACATACATTAGAAGTAGCTGCCTGGTAAGTTATCCATGTCTCAGTGATTATTACAGGTTTATGTTTTAATAATTTGCAAGGTTAATTCTCTAGTTTTCTCATTTTTGCATATTTTGCAGTAATTTAGTCATAAAGAACTACATGGTTTTACTGCTTCATTTTAGAGAACTAATACATGATGTTAGAGCAGTTCACTGGCTAGTAAGAAAAAAACCTTTCCTTCATGCTGTCCCATAGCATTCCAGTAAATGAGGGTTCTGCAGTTAGGCTAGCAGTGAGGATATTATCTTCTATTCATTTTGTTCATGTCCGAGTATGGAGCTGAAATGCAAGCTGATATTCCCTTGTATATCAGGGAAGTTGTGTTAATGATATCCTGATTTAAGTGGCTCACCAGGTAGTTAATCCACCCATGGTTTCATCCAACTATGCTACTAATTCCTGTGGGTCTTTCCTTCCTTTTACCACTTTAAAGATGCCCCCAGACAAAGCAGTTCCTATTCAACCATGTGTAAAAGAGTAGATGTAGACCATGCCAGATTCCCTTACCCCCATTCTAGCCTTTGGTATATTAAATATCCTGGAACAGTGCAGGTGAATTAGTAAAACCAAGGGAGGATTTTTAAGGCGGCTTTTACAGGGACAGTCAGAATAATAACTAAATTCAGCTCCAGAATAAAATACCACTGAGAAGAAAATAAGTCTTTGCTGATGTTCTGAAGTTGCCATAGTAAGCAGGTGCAAAATGATGGGCTTCAGTCAGGTCTTGCTGAGCGGGCTGCCCGACAAGCACACTGTTGTGTGTCTGGTTCCATCAACTGACAATCCTTCAACTGAGTCAAGGTACTTCCCAGCGTGTTAGAGTTGTCCTTGAAGCTCATCAGTCTGAGGAAGTACTTGACATGTTTGCTCTTCTGACTGGAGGGGAGGAGGAGATATGCTACCTGATGGTTGGTGGGGACACTCGGGAAACTGGGTTAGGTCTGACTGCTGACTGGAGATGTCCCTGAGAGCTCCCACTTTTCACTTGCCTGAAGCTGCCAACTCAGTGCCTCCTGATAGCTCAGGTTCTCACTTAAGCTACAGATCCCTTCTGGAACTTGGGTTGATTGAAAGGGAAGCATATGCCATGGAATGGGAATGGAGAAATGAAACAACAAAAGGAGATAAATATTATTATCAAACCAAATGAACTTTTAGGCTATGATGTGGAATAATGGAGGAGTCTTGCTTCACCGTGCTTATTCAGTTTTCAAAGCACCATTTGAGACTGTTCTTTCCTTTAGATTGAACTATCTTGCCAACCTTGTCAAAAATCAATTGACTGTAAATTTATCAATTTATTTCTAAACTCTAATTTAGTTGTATGTT
This sequence comes from Uropsilus gracilis, assembly GCA_004024945.1. Lineage (NCBI taxonomy): Eukaryota > Metazoa > Chordata > Mammalia > Eulipotyphla > Talpidae > Uropsilus > Uropsilus gracilis. The sequence continues at coordinate 2,412 of PVHY01002365.1, read as the reverse complement.
TATCTTTATGCTCTTAACTACAATCTAATTAAGATTGTAGCTTTTGCAGTAAATTTAAGTGTGAGTCTTCAGCTTTGTTCATTATGAAGATTGATTGGCTATTCTGAGTTCTTTGCATTTCCCCTATGAATTTTAGGATGAGTTTTATCAATCTCTACCAAAAAAGAAAAAAGAATTGAGATTTTGGTAAGAGATGGCCTTAAATCTGCAGGTCTGTTTAGGAAATATTGCCATCTTAACAATATTATGTGTTTCAAGGCATGAACATGGGTGTTTTCCCTTTACTTAAGTCTTCTTTACTTCTGTCACTGATGTTTTACAGTTTTAGTGTGTAAATTTTGTATTGCTTTTGTTGCATTTATTCCTAATTACTTTTTAAATACCATTGTAAAAGGAATGGTTTATTAATTTCATTTTCAGATTGCTCTTTGATAGCATATAGAAATACAATTGATTTTTGTTCATTGAACTTACATCATCCATCAACTTTAAGGATTTTCTCTATACAGAATCTTGTCATCTGCAAAAAAGAAAAAGACAGCTTGAGAGAGAAAAGAGTTTTACTTACTCCTTTTAAATTGGCAGCCTTTAAATCTTTCCTGCCTAAACAACCTGGCAAGAACTACACATTCACAAGTGTGAATAAGGAATATAAGAGTGAACATTCTTGTTAAGCATCCTCATCTTGTGGGAAAGCCTCTATCCAGTCCTTTCCATGATTAAGAATGGTCCTGTCGGGTCTTCATAGATGCTCTTCATTAGGCTAAGGTTATTTCCTTTCTGTGCCCAGTTTGCTTAATGTTTTTTTATCATGGATGGATGTTGAACTTTGTCAAATGCTTGAGATACAGGTTTTTTGTTTTTGTTTTTGTTCATTAACACTATATATTACATTGATTGATTTTCATATGTTGATAAATCTCACCTTTGTTTACCTGAGCTAGATTTTACTTGGTCATTGTATACAGTCCTTTTCACAGTTTCTTTATTTTCCAGAATTTAGCATTATGGTCTTAGAAGAGAGGGGAAATGTTTCCTCTTGCATTTTGTTTTGGAGTAGTTTACGAAATCTTGATTTTAATGTTTTGATTTTCAATAGAATGCATCAGTGAAGCCATCTGGTTTTGGGCTTGTGGGAAGTTTTTTAATTACTATAATTTCTCTCTTTACTATTTGAATTTTGTATTTTTGAGTTGTTTTTAAATTTGAAAAATATGAAGTGTAAGGTTGTAAATATATATCATATTATCTGATAAAGCCCAGATAGCTCATGAAAAATCTGTCATGGGTAGTCAATTTGAAACTATTTAATAATTCAGTTTTTAAAGATGTAATTTTCCAAAACTGTTGTTAGTCTTTTCATTTGCATTATTTTATCATTTTACTCCATAATGACTTGGACTTAAGGTTTTTTTGTTTTTTTTTTTGTTTGTTTGTTTGTTTGTTTTAATGTTACTTTTATCTTACCAGCAATGCAGCAAGTGTTGGATAACCTTACGGAGCTGCCTTCATCCACAGGAGCAGAAGAAATAGACCTAATTTTCCTCAAGGGAATTATGGAGAATCCAATTGTAAAATCACTTGCTAAGGTACATTGGTTTATTCATACGATTACCAAATTATTTTAAAAATTGTGTTTACAGTTGCCTTTTTAGATAAAACAGTGGTTTTAGAACTTGGTTGATATGTCTTTCTTTGGCTTATTTTGTAACCAATACAATGTTTATCACTTAATGAAATCTTACCATAGACAAAAACTGCACAACTTTTCCCTTTTTATGCTAACCTAAAATATAGACTGGAATGGTGTTCAGTTTTGACCTAGCACTTTAGATTTCAAGGAAATAACTGCATAGTAATGTTGTAATGAGTTCTGTGAGAAAGATACTGCTCTCACCTCTTTTCAGCAATACTAAGGTATTGATTTTCTTTTACATTAGAGTATGTACCTGTTTTTTATTTGTATTCTTGATTTCGTATATTTAGAAGTTTTAAAAACCTTGATTGTTTTAATAACCCTGATATTTTTGAGTCTGTTTCTATAGTCAATGATGTAGAAATATAAAGTATTATATATACAGTACTCAACCTAACTCATTCATTAATACACTTTTACAACCATTTTTGGGGTTTGGTTTTATTTTACTTATACTATTCCTTGTACTAGTTTTTCAGGTATGTAACACTGATGGTTAGTGTATTAACTATGTCCATTCTTTTGCCTTCTTCCTAATAATCCCTGCTTTCCAAAACCCATGCCACGTGACTTCTCTGAACTTTTCATCATGTAGTTGTCTTGTTCCACTTGTTTTTTTGCACTCCTACAATGTTGACTTCACTCTCTCCTCTAGCACCATGTTTTAAATATAGTCTATTACTTGGTTTTTTTTTTTTTTTTTTTTTTTTTTTTTT